>VZTY01002985.1:5895-28924 GCA_013400935.1 Turnix velox | reverse complement strand
TGAGGTTCCCCTGAGCCTTCTCTTCTCTAGGCTGAACAACCCCAACTCCTTCACCCTGTCCTCAGAAGGGAGGTTCTCCAGCCCTCTCATCTTCATGGTCTCCTCTGGACCTGCTCCAACAGCTTGATGTCCTTCTGATGTTGAGGGCTCCAGAACTGGATGTAGTTATTCTTGAACAAAAATCTTAGTTATCTACAGCAAATTTTTCCACAGTGGTAAGCACAGATTTCTGTGGCACTGGATGTCTCTGACTGATGGTTTGGGCTTTATTTATTGGAAGGGGGTAGATTTAGACTTGACATAAGAAAGAAATTCTTTACAGTGAGGGTGGTGAAGCACTGGAACAGGTTGCCCAGAGAGGTTGTGGATGCTCCCTCTCTGAAGGTGTTCAAGACCAGGCTGGACGAGGCACTGAGCAGCCTGATGTAGTGGGAGGTGACCCTGCCTATGATCTTTAAGGTCCCTTCCAACCCAAACTATTCTATGATTCCATGATTTGCTGTTAGTGAAAATTATTATTAGAATTCAAGACACGGAACTGAAGAGTTGGAGTTAGCCTTATTCTTGCTAGAGGGCATGTGTAACTTTGTAATCTGCATTTTCAGCCAGTCCAGAAATAAAAATAACTGTTTTCATTCTCGCCAAATGCACACAACCTTCTAATTGGATGTATGTAACTACTTTGGAGGAGTAAGGGCCTGCTAATAATTGAGATATTCTGAAGACTGATGCCTTTCTCCCTTTTGAAGGGAAAAAGGGAAGGGCACTGGAGAAACCAAGGAGAATTTGGTGGTCACATGGAATGTCTTTCCAAATTCTTCTACTGCCAACCTGCTCCAGTAACCACATACTACCACCCACACAGCTGGATGGAAACAGTTTAAGCTGCAGGAAACTGCCTGATTTGTGTTTGGACAGTGTAAAATGGATATAAAAATGGCTTAGTTTGGATCTAAAAATGAAAATACTTATCTCTGTCATTCTTTTTTTTTCTCTCTCAGCCTACCTGTGAGCATGTGGCTTTACCTGCAGTTAAGAGTTCTGTTAAGCTAAAATTTCACTCATAATTCATCCTGAGATGAATAATTTTAGTTATTTCCCATTTTATCAAAGTTTATGATGCTGTTGGTGTCTTAGCTATGAGAGCTCTATCAAGCCTGATGCATAATTTAAACTATTTGGGAATATAAAACCAGCAAAAATATTATTCCTCCACTTACTGGTGAAGACTTCTGGAAATTAATGTAAACCCTACAAAATAATCTTTGGAACCAAAATGTCTTAACAGTCTTACAGTTAGTTTTAGATTCTTTTTTTTCCCCCCCAGTTTAAGAATTTCTATGAATGAAACCTATTCCCATACAAAAGTTTCTTTGGGCTGAAGGACTTATCCTACACTGACTGAAATATGAAGGAAAAATAATTCACTGTATGCTGTAAGAAATGGGTTTAGGTTGCACTTGGCTACAGAAGGTTTAGTGATACTTTTAAACACTGATTTGCTTGTTAGTTCATAATTGCTAAATTCCTTCTGTCACGTTTTGGCTTAGTCTTTCTCTGAATTAAACATTCAAGAGTAACTTCCAGAGTTAAATTAAGGCTGTGTTCATTATTGAGTACTGTTGCTATTTATTGCACAAAGGAAGTCTTTGCAGATGGAAAGCTGAAACCAGATGCTTTCAATGGGTTCTAATTTAGCTGGAGATGCATGAAAACTGGGTAATTCAGGGTTTTTTTTGGTGTAGTCTTACACAACACTAGAGAAGCGGAACCAAACCTATTTAGTTGTAGTAAGTATTCCCACAATCTTGGATCTATGTTCTGACAGTAAATGAGGAGTGGAACCAAATACTGCATATTATTTTTCAGCTTGTATCATTCCTGCTTTACCACAAGGCTCTAAAGTTGATTTGACATGCTACCAAATTGGAAGAGGGGAGATTCAGGCTGGATATAAGAAATTCTTTGCTGTGAGGGTGGGTGAGACACTAGAAGATGCTTCTCAGAGAGGTTGTGGATGCCCCCTCAATCCCTGGAGGTGTTTAAGGCCAGGCTGGATGAGGCACTGAGCAACCTGGTCTAGTGGGAGGTGTCCCTGCCCATGGCAGGGGGGTTGAAACTAGATGATCTTTAAGGTCCCTTCCAACCCAAACCATTCTATTATTATTTTGCATGTTGCCCTTAAGGTTCAGTATAAAAACACCCATTCAGAATAAAGTATCTCCTGTTCAGTTTGTAGGTCAAGTAGATCACAAGAAATTAGAAAAAGCAGAAGGAATTACAAGATCTGCTACAGTGAATGGTTTCTAAGCATTTTGGTTTGTCTCTGATATGGTCCCTGAGATTTTTGGGGTAAGAAGGGTAAAGATGGCAGCACTTGAAGATGAACTCAAACCATCTTTATTCCAAATTTTATATTATTTCTTATATTATCTTGATATCCAGCTTCCAGAAGGGAGCATTCCATGCTGTTAGCATAGTTTCTAGTTCTCTTGATGACCATACTTAGGGAATTAAGTTTTCATATATGTCGCCAGACTTTTTACAGGTGATTTGTTACTAGCCACATTAGGGTTTTAATATGTTATTGCTGTCACAGTAAACATGATAGTAGCTGCAGGTTCTGATACCAACAGTCCACTTCTCAGTGCTGTCAGAAATGCAAATGCTGTTGTAAGAATATTCTCCTTTAGGAGCAAGGTGTGTGCACCAGTTCCCTGCAGGGGAATTTCTTGGGACCTAGTCATTGACTTGCAAAGACATGCTGGTGTGTCTTGAAGTAATTGTTCACCTCTCCTGGGTAATTCTGTACTCTTTTGGTAAAGGAGAGAAATGTGGGAATCCTGAAAGAAAGTTATCTTTTGCTGCAGTGAAGTTCCTTCTTTGTGCAAGGAATGCATGAATGGATGAATTTATAGGTAATGAGTATAAAAGCTGCAACTGTCATCCCTGGAGGTCTTCAAGGCCAGACTGGATGGGGCTCTGAGCAGCCTGGTCTAGTGGGAGGTGGAACTAGATGGTCTTTAAAGTCCTTTGTAACCCAAATCTTTCTAAAAAAAATTTCTGTGTATAAAATGCAGAGCTGTGTGGTATAAAGAACTTGACTACAATGAAAACCACAATTGGATGTGGTTGATGGCTTTCTCTGTTGTATGTTGACTTCACTTCTCCTTGTGTCCATGACTCCTGCTTTCCAATTGCCATGTTACAGCTTGTGATTGGGTTTTGTTTGTTTAAAAGGGGGTACAAACAGCTCATGACAGTCTTCTGGCAAAGCTGCACTGGACAGGCTCTGCCTCCACTGTAAAACTCCAGAGGAGTTCCTTGAGAACTACCTACCATAGAGTCATAGAATGCAATGAGCTGGAAAGGACATTTTGAAGGTCATCTGTTGCACCTCCTCTGCTGTGACAGGGACATCCTGCACTAGATCAGTTTGCTCAGAGATTCACCAAGCCTGGCTTTGTTTTTTCTTTGGGGTTGGGGTCTTTGCCACCTCTCTGGGCAGCCTGTTCCAGTGTCTCAGCACGCTTTTCATGGTGAGGAACTTTGTCCTAATGTCTCATCTAAATCTACCCTACTCTGGTTTAAAACCATTGCCCCTCTTGCTGTCTGGAGAGTGGCTCTGCTTGGGGCTGTAGGAGATGACAGTGTGACTGTGCAGACCTGATCTCTAATGGGGTGGCTGCTCTCATTGATATAATAGAAATAAAAATGTAAAATTAAGTCAATCCATCAGGCAGCTTGATGCCAAATAGTAGTGGAATTTGGAAAGCAAAAGTGTGTAAAATTGAGGCCATGGAGGAGAAAGGAGAAAGGCTTTTTCTAGCTGCTGGGGAATTTATGAGCCAGGAGATGAGCCTGAGGGAAGATGGGGAAGGGAGCAGTCTAAACAGCTAAAACTTCCTTCCAAAAGCTCTTATGTTTTTATTTGGTTGAGGCTTCCAACCATTTCTTTCCAGGTGTTGTATATTGGTGAACCCTGGTTGTTCAGTTGCAGAGGTGAAACATGTTGATCCAGTTTGAAGCAGTGGAGATGATGAATACACACTCAATTTTACAGCCTGCCTGATGTCCTTGAAATCATAATTTCACTTCCACTAACATATTCATTCTCTCCCAACTGGAATTTGTTAGGCTCCACTGTTATTTAGAGGAAGCCTTAATTTATTCTTAACAACCACCTATGAGAGACCTGGAAGAGGATGATTATTTGAGTAATGATATGAAATCTGAGTCTCTTGAGAAAAGTGAGCTTTGATTTTATTTCCATTCCAATACAAGAGGTACCTTAACACACTTGAAGTAATGTAATTGTTGCATTGAGACTTTTTTTTTTCCTTCCTCAGAATTGCCAGCTCCTTATTTCACCATGGAGGAATGTGATATTTCTAGTATTCCAGTTCAGTGACTAGATTAAATAACTGATGAAAGCCTCTTACTCTGACGTTGTTGCTTGTTTGCTTTAGAGTAATCATTCACCAAATATCTTACTTTTGTGCTTACTTCTAATACTTTTACTTACATAGCTTCCTTCTTCTGTTTTAAAAACATTTTTATTTCATTCTGTACTTCCCTTTTCTAGGGAATGGTAATTATAAAAGTGTTTAGTGGAATCATTGTTGGTTGAAGTAACATCTAGAGTAGCTGCTGAATGCTTTTAGGGTTTAAAATCTGTCTTGGGCAGGGCTTTTGGAAAATGTGTTTGTGTGTTTGAGTAATTAATATAATTTTTAGTGGGAAAAGAATTAAGAAAAAAGCAAAGGTGCTGTCTGCTTGCTTCTGACATTGGGGACACCCCAGAGCTTGCTGTGACATTGAATTTGAGTTCAGGGATAGTTTAGGGCATTGCAGCATGTAAATGATTTACTGGCTGTAAATCATATACAGAGAACACACTGTATGAGGGGAGATGCTGCTTTTTCACCATTGATCTTGTGAGTAAACCACTGTGAAGTGAACAGGATTTTATTCCTGTCCTTGAACTGGATGAACAAGTCTAGCATCCTACCCTCCTCTTTAAACAATAAAATACAGTTGATAATCTGCGTTTATTCCTCTGACTGCCTTTTGAAATACAAACCTTTGACTTGGCCATGCAGACTGCTCATGCAGTGTATGTTTGGTTTTTGGGGGAAGGAGGATTTATTTGGTTTTTGGGGGGAGGAAGGTTTGTTTGGTTTTTTGCAACTTGTTTAAAAAGGGTAACTCCTAACTGCCCTGGATTAATTACTGCTCTGGTATGTTGATCCATTAACGAAATGAGCTTTTAGGAAACCATGTGGAAAGTTTTAGGAAACTGCCTGACTACTTGTATGAAGTTTAAATGTCACAGGAGCTTTTTAAACTTCTCTTTGCAAGCGCACAAATTATTTTGGGTCTGATCTGCAGTGCTGTGTTTTTAATAAGACTGAGCTTGTGGTTCATGGTGCTTCTCATGTCACAACAAGGACTGGATGCTCTTAAGTGAGTTGGAAATATCCAAGTGAACATTGCAGTAACTTAGACAAATTGTCACATTTTAGGATTTTTTTTATTGGAGATTAAATACCAGCCTATAATAAAGCCATGTATTTAAAGACAGTTCTGTACCTGCAAAGAGAGATCTGATGTCAGATGTGCTTAGTGACTTATCAAAGCTTGTGTGTTACATTCCTGGGTTATCTAACATCCTAATGCTTCTGTAGTGCTTCTTTTTTTTGTTGATCTCAACTAAATTTGAGCTTGAATGTACCTTCCTTTACTAATGCTGATCCTGACTTCGTGTACTCGATGTTTTGAGCCAGGTCACCTAATCCTATCACACCACCTACTGTTGAAAAGTAGAAATTGGATGTAAATGTCTGTCTTGCCTAAATTGTTCATGTAAATAGTCTCCCTTAATGTCGTGGTTTCTTGGTGGTGTTGCAAGGTGATGGTTTACTTGGTTACTGGTATTTAAGAGTGGAGGTCCTGCAGCAAAAGTGATGTAGAATCAAGGAAATTACTGGCTAATTTTGTAATGTTTCAGCAGCCTCTTACACAGCTCAAGCAAAACTGGTGACAAGAATAAAGGGAATAGCATTCCCTTTAAGTAGGAACTTGAGTTGCTCTGAGTCAAATCTGAAATGCTTTTTGAAATGAGATAAACTTTATCAGACTTGAATGACAGTGACATCAGAAGTGAATGTGTGTTGTAAAATAACTTTTGTTACAATAACAATTGTTTGAAAAAATAATTAAGTCAATTCTGGCCACCAAGACAACTTCTCTTGTGCCATTTGAGTTTTTTTCTGGTGTTTCCACTTTTTAAGAAATAATCTAAAAGCTTAACTAAACTTTTTCTGCAAGAGAATTGAAGGGTTATACTCTAGTCTGATGGCACACCTATCTTCTGCATGGATCTTCTCCTTAGTTGGTTTATTGGACGTTCATATTCAACAAGCTCAAATGAAAACAGCAATTAATGCTAAAAAGTGTGTCTGCATCAGTTGACCAATAAAAACTTGGTTTCAGGGAGTGCTGTTTAACTAGTTCTGCAGAACTAGTCAGTTTTCAGTACATTACATGAGCTCAGGATACCTGGTTAGCATTCAAGCACAGCTTCTTCCAAGCTCAAGTTCAGAGTATCTCAANCCAAGCTCAAGATCAGAGCATCACAACACATAGCAAGTCAAGAAAGGGATCCCTGGTTAAACAGGGAACTGCTGGACAAGCTGAAGTGGAAGGGACTAACTTTTTTGGATTGTTTTTAACCAGAAGTTATTTTTTATGGGATTGCTGGTGCAGTGAACCATAATACACAGAAGTGGGAGAGTGCAAGAAAGATTGATTTTGTGAATGTCTACCTTGAAAGCCAATCTGTCTTTATGCTTGGATGAAGTCCTTTGCACTTTTTTTCTACAGTTACAGCATTTTTTTCCCCTTTGTGATGTAGATGAAGCTATTTATAAGCATTTTAATGTGAAATCTTTTTACTTGTGGGTATTTACATAGAAGAAGCAACTGTTTCAGCTTATTTCCAGCTCCTTTATTCTTTTCTTTCCTAACTGACAGGTACAGGACCTTTGTCAAGAGAGAAGCAAGCCTCTGTGAAAAATTCTCCAGCCTCCAGGACCACGAAATCTCTCTCCAGATCTCAAGTGCCTGTCAGGATCTCAGGGCTGGAGAGAACCCCCAGCATCTCCTCAGTGAGCAGCACACAGAGTGAGCGCAGCCTTTTCAGCACTAACTGTAAGTGTACATCAGTGTGTGGGGTTTTGGCTGGCACCCAGCATCAACTGTTTGAGAAAAATCCCCTTGAAGAGAGTGTCTGTCTCATAAAGGCTCTGCTCATTCCCATCATGTAACTTATTATTAGTTCTGGGTTTGTTTGCCTCCTGTCTTACAACTTTCCTTCTTCACATAATCACAAAATGTCAGGGATTGGAAGGGACTTGGAAAGATCATCTAGTCTAATTCTCCTGCTGGAGCAGGAACACCCAGATCAGGTCACACAGGAAGGCATCCAAAAGGGGTTTGAATACCTCCAGAGAAGGAGCCCCCACACTCTCTCTGGGCAGCCTGTTCCAGTGTACTGTTACCCTCACTGTGAAAAAATTTTTTCTTAAATTTTTCTGGAACCTTCTGCGTTCCAGCTTGCCCCATGTCTTATCATTGGATGTCACTGAGAAGAGCCTGGCTCCATCCTCCTGACACTCACCCTTTACATATTTATAGCCATGAATGAGGTCACCCCTCAGTCTCCTCCAAGCTAAAGAGCCCCAGCTCCCTCAGCAGGGAGATGTTCCAATCCCTTCATCATCTTTGTTTCTCTGTGCTGTACCCTCTCCAGCAGTTCCCTGCCATTCTTCAGCTTAGAGGACTATAACTGACCACAACACTCCAGATGTGGTCTCACCAGGGCAGAGCAGAGGGGGAGGAGAACCTCTCTCCACCTATTGAGCACACCCCTTCTAATAGACCCCAGGATGCCATTGGCCTTCTTGGCCACAAGGGCACATTGTTGACTCATGGTCATCCTACTGTCCACCAGGATCCTCAGGTCCCTCTCCCCTACACTGCTTTCTACCAGTTCAGTCCCCAGCTTATACTGTCACATGGAGTTGTTCTTGCCCAGAGGCAAAACCTTACATTTGCCCTTGTTAAATTTCATTAAATTCCTCCCTGCCCAACTCTCCAGCCTGTCCAGGTGTCACTGGATGGCAGCACAGCCTTGTGGCATGTTGGCCACTCCTCCCAGCTTGGTGTCATCAAGTTAAGATGCCTCACTTGAAGGAGCTTGAAGCCTTGAGTGGTGATTCAATGAGTAGAAGTTCCAGTGAAGCTCCTCTTCATCCTCAAACCAACAACACTTCTACTCTTGTTGAGCACAAGTTGCCATATGTTGAAGTATAGCATAGTAAGTGATGTCTGAGTAATGTGAAGGGATTATATATATCATCATATTTTGAACACCACATTACAGGTATTTTCATACAATCTACTCTTTTTAAACTGAAATAGATCTACTTTCAGAATTTTAAGGTAAAATGCATAGATGAGATCCAAACCTGGTAAGTGAAACTTCTTTGGGAAGATAGAACTTGGTGTGGGAAGACTTCTGTGATTTCTAGAAACTTTAAGCATTGATGGGTAACCTCAACCAAATCCATCTTAGTTAAAATTAGGGAGGAAAAGAACAAAACTAACTTGGATTTGAAGCTCTGCAGAGAGTTGTAGGGGCAAAAATGTGAAGGAAAGAAAACTGTCTGCCATACAACTCTCAGCTCTAGGTTTTCAAGTGAGTGCATTTAAATATTCTATTTGTTGCATCTCAGAGGCTGGGCAGAAGCCTTTCTTTTTGTGCCAGATGTCATTCCAAGCTGTCTTCAATGGGCTGGGGAGGAGTTGTGTGATTTTAACATATGTTTGTAGTTTTATATATGTGCATATGCATGGCTCAATTTTCTCTCTTGCTCTGCTTTCTTTCCCTGTCCTGCTTTCATTTAAAAAAGAAAAAAACAAAAAGAAAGCAAAACCAAAACAAAACAAAAAGCCCAAACAAACAAAACGAAACCCAGAAAAAAAGACAAAAAAACCCCAAACCAAACTAAGAGCTAATAAATTCTTCAAAGGAATGTGTTTAAAATATGCAGTGCCCGTTCCTGCGTAGCCGGGTTGGTTCTGTTTCCATGACAGCCGTGTTGACTTTTGCTGGTTCAGGTTTTGGGATCCAGCTGGAATTCCTAAGCAGCTTCAGTCCTCTCTTCCTTTTATTCCTCCCCCCCTGTAACAAAGGAAAGGGGCATCACTTTGTAACAAAGGACCGTATTCAGATGAAGCATCGTGACAGATGCCTCCTTGTTGAGCCTGATTTGCAAGCTGCTTTCATCTATTTTGTCCACTGCCTTCAAAGTCACGATTTTTTTCCACTCCAGTTCACCAGCGGGAGGAGTAGAGAGGCTGAACATGGCTGCAGTCCCTTTGCCTTTCAGCTTACTTTGATCCTTTTTAAATGACAATACCAGGAGGACTCCGGAGTTGCACAGAAACTACTTTTTCTCCTTTTATTTTCATCAATTCTACTCTAACTCCACCGACAGACTCTGGAAACCACTATGATATTACCTTACTGATGCTGTTGCTAGTGGGATCTTACAGCTTTTGCATTATTCCTTTGTTAGCCACCTTTGCTGGGAAAAGTAGGTTGTATTCCTTTTTATTTCTTTACTTATTTTATTTTTAAAGCATGTATTTTGTTTTGTGGAGGTTGCTGAATGTATGAAATATTTTTGACTTGCTGATTTTTCCATGGGATGATTTTATTTATTCTTTTTAGTTAAATTGAGAATGATTTAAGTCTGATGCTGAGTGTAATGAAATCAGGTGGAATGTGATTCCTATGTGAGTAGAATGGAGTTTTAGTGACTTGGTATCACATTGAAAAGAACTGATAAATTTAATTTGTGATGTTTTAAGTGCAGTGTCTTAGTTTTTTTCTTCTTTCAGTTAGTTATTATACCACAATATTAGGAAAAAAACCCTATTTGTCATCTTAAAATGTCTTCTAAATTAGTAGAACACGGAGGGATCAAGATTTCTAGTCTGAAATTTATGATAAACTGTTGTGATCCTGTCACCAACACTGAATTGACAGTGTCACTTGACTTGTTTTGCTTTATGATTTTGCCATGTGTTAGGGGAGGGGAAAAAAAAATCAGAGAGGAGATAATTTCTCCTGCTGTGTCAGCTCAACCCTTTGTTATGGGAAATCCTTGGATTAGTAATTTCCTGTGGCAGCATTAGGGGATTATTTTTTTATTAGATGAGTTATTCTTTTCTCCAAGGAGACTTACTACTTGGGCAGTTGGATAAATAATGAAGTTTGAAATGCTGTTAATGGAAGCATATTTTGGATGCAGGCTGTCAGTTTGAGCAGTGAATTTTTAGCAGCAGAGAAATCTTGGTTTCAGTGCTGAAAATGTCATTTGAAAGCACTGAAATACTTAATTTCTGGGGTTAAAAGCAAAAAAATCCTTGTTTAAAATGTATTAGGTTATTTGTGTGGAAATAGCCTTTCAGAAGTTAAAAAACTGATTAAAAAAAGCTTTACTAAAATTCTTCTCATGAGTTAGTTTTTAAACTCTTTAGATTTTTTTCTGGGGTGAGTTCATGTCGTACAATCATAGAATCATAAAATAGTTTGGGTTGGAAGGGACCTTAAAGATCATCTAGTTCCAACCCTCCTGCCATAGGCATAGTCATACCTGTCTTTTTTTTTTTTTTCATCAAGACTGCAGCACCTGCTCCTAATTCTACCAAAAACCTCACCTTTGAGTCATATATTGCCCAAATTTTGTGCATTTTCCCTTTTTTTTTCTTTTTTCCCCCCTGCCTGCAGCCTGGTAACCTCAGGACTTCAAACTCTAGAGCTTCTCATATGAAGAGACAGTGCCTTAAATGAGCCCCACACCACAAGTTTCCTTACTTACCTCCTTTTCCTTCTCTGGCTCACTTCTGATTTAGAAGCAAATTTCTCAACCATCTCTAGGCAGTGAGTTTTGGGCAAAAATCCTCAATTTAATGATTTATAGATAAAGGGAGGGACTGCTTCAGGCCTCTTGCTGTATGGAAACAAATTGATTTGAATCATCTGATGCTGAGCCAGGGTCAGGTTCCTGCACCAAAACAATGGTATTGATGTGAAGCAAATTGTTTTTCATGTTTATGTTTTCTTTTTTGAAAATTTTTGGCAGTTAACTTATGATTTATGCTTTTAAATAATCTGAAGACTCTATATTCATCTTTTGGTGACAACGTTAGATGTGTAGATCTCATTATTGTTTCATCANTTGATTTGAATCATCTGATGCTGATCCTTCTTCTCCCTTTTTATTAGCCTTTAAATGACTAGAGAAAAAAGCCATAGTGTGACAAACTACTCCTGTGTGACTTAATTTTTACTTGTCTCTCCTAAATGCAATATCAGTTTCTCATTCTTTAATGTCTCAATATAGACAGTTATTTTAGTACCTGAACCAAATCAGTATTTTCATAGAAAAATGTTCTTTCTTAGAAAAATAGAACCAAGCTTTTACCAAATTTCAGGGTTTTTTTTTCCTCTTTAAGGAAAAAATTTCCATGATAAGCACAAACTTCTGGAATTCCTTTGAAATGGAATAAAATTTTTTCTGTAGTTACTGCCCTATTACTGATTCTGAGGTGAAGTACAATTACTTGTTGCCCTCCCTCACCCAATTTGGGTCCAGATGCCCCTTTTTGCAGGCAGGTTTTTGCTGAAAGATGACTTTTTATCCCTCTTTGGGAAGAGGGGGGAGGTCTGAGGTCTGCCTGTCTGAGGTCTGCCTGTCATGGAGGAGGTCACTGTTATGAGTGAAGACCACAGGACCCTTTCTTAATCTCCAACAAGAGAGAAGATGGATGGTGTTGAGTTAAGTCTTTGGGTTTTATTTGGAGTTTTTTGGTGTTTTAACAGTCAATTCTGTGTCTGTAGTGGGTATTTTTGTACTGGTAATGCTTTTTCTTGCCTTAAACTGGAATGTGTTCTGCAGTTATGTTGTATGGCAGAGTCAGACTTGTAGTTGTGTACCTTGATCAACACATTTTTATATTTTTTTATTTTTATAGACTTTCTCATCTTTAATATAGTTTAAAATAATATATCTGGTTCTGAGAAGTTTGTTAGGCTGGTCTGTTACACTTTAGGATTCTGTACTGAAGATATAGAAGGTGGTAATAATATTGCTCTTCCCACATTTGTTTCTCCTGCCTATCTTTGGGTAAAACTGGCTTATTTTAGAATTTACTTATCCTCAAGCAAAGCACTGTCTAGAGTGAATCCTCTCTTGTTCTGTGTTGCAGCTGCAAGTACCACAGTCCTCAACAAGACAAGAGAGTGGCCTTCCAAACCAGCCTGCCAGAATGGTGCTCTGGGATCAACCCCTTTGAAAGCAGTACCAAGACCCAGACTGCACTCCTTGAAGTCAAATCCAAAAGGTAAATGAGTTTGTTTTGTGGATTAACTCTAATTTCTACTATTGTGGAACCCTTACCTGCCTTCTGAAGCAGGATTTGTTAAGCAGCAGTCCTTCAAAATAGTGTGAGAAAGTAAAATCACACCAGTGATGCTTTTAGTTCTGTAAGATTTCCTACAAAGGTTAAAACATCCTTTGTCCTAACTGGCTGAGGCATTTCAGGCCATGGAGGAGGAGATCTCTGCTCTCATATGGCAAAGATTTGCATGACACAGGGTTTAAATCCTCTTTGCTACATGGCAGGTGTCATTGTGTAGATTTATTTGGTTTTAATAAGAGTTATTTTCTGTCTCAAAGCTCAGGCTCAGACCCTGAGGCTGCTGTTGATCTGCAGGGTTGAGTTTATCCTGGTGATCCTTGTCCTCATGGGGACTTTGTGTTGTCTTCACCCCTTTCAGGACAAAAAGGGCATATTTTTTTAATTTAAGGTATTACTGGATTAAGTCATGTCCTTTATAGATGAATGACACTGTCCCATCTTTCCAAGGAAGCAGCTTAGCTCTTCTTGGTATTTTTCTTGAAGTGAAAGTAGAGATTTCCTCTTATTTTTAATGGAGATAACTTTGGTTCATCATCCAGTTCCAAAAGAAACATTAATTTAAACTTTCTGACTTTATATTATGATCTATTTTGGTTCCTCTTCCTATTTGAGCCAAGGCCCCCAATTAATTGACCAGCAGGACGTCTCCACTCAAGCCAAAAACAGCAACTGACAATTCCTTCTCTGGGCACAATTAAAGACATAATGGGAGCAGATAAATAAGCTTGCTCTGTCTCTCTCCTAAATCCCAGTTATAATCAGCTTGCTTCTGACCATCACAGTGGGGAACTGGTTATTGTATTTGGATAAACCTCCGTAAATACTTGTGCTTCTGCTTGAGGCTTATCTGAGTTTTAAGCTGGCATCTGACAGAATTGAGAATAAATAGATGTCTGCCAAGTGTCGCACTGTAACACTTTAAAATGGTGAACAGTGAGGAGAAAAAACAATATGCCACAAACTCTAAATTACTTGGAAACAAGTTTATATGACTTTCTGGAAGCTGATGCAGTTGGTGTCCACCGCATCTATGTGTTGCTCAATATTTTCATTGACTTGGTTTTCAGAAGCTTTCTCTGGTCTCTGTAGGAACCATGTGGCCAGAAGCAGATGGTTTTCCTCCCTCAGCTCAGTGCTGATTGGACTAATGTGTTGTGTGGCAGGATCTTTCCAGTTGAAGAAGGCAGTTTCTAAACTGGGAAGGCCAACTAGAGGCTTGGGAAGATGTTTAGGGTTTCTGTCCATATAATCTGTGAGGTTGAGCGAGTCAGGCAAAAAGAGAAGTTAAAGGAACATCTCTGTAATAACTTGAAAAGGCTGTGCTGCCATCCAGAGGCACCTGGACAGGCTGAAGAGTTGAGTGGGGAAAAGTTCAGTGAACTATAAGAAGGGCAAATGTAGGGTCTTGCATCTGAGCAAGAACAACCCCATGTATCAGTGTAAGTTGGGGACTGAGATGTTAGAGAGCAGTGTAGGGGAAAAGGGACCTGGGGGTCAGCAGGTATGAGCATGAACCAACAGTGTGTTCTTGTGGCCAACATCTGGAATACTGTGTCCAGTTCTGGGGCCTTCAGTTGAAAAAGGACAGGGAACTGCTTGAGAGACACAGTAGAGAGAGACAAAGATGATGAAGGGATTGGAGCATCTCCCTACTGAGGAAGGGCTGAGGCACAGGCTGCCTGGAGAGGCTGTGGGGTCTCCTCTGGAGACATTCAAACCCCACCTGGATGCCTTCCTGTGTGACCTGCTCTGGGTTTTACTGCTCCAGCAGGGGGATTGGACTAGAAGATCTCTTCAGGTCCCTTTAAATCCCTGATATTCTGTGGTTCTGTGAAAAAGACAGCTACTAAGGTGATGGTGCCCAAGTCTTCTCAGATGATGTGGAGTGGGAGATGGAGCATTGCTCACCATGGCCACAGAGCTTCTCTTTCTGGTGGTTTGCAAGGCTTGGGTAGACTGAACCAACAACTATCTCATCTTTGTGGTGGCCCTGCTCTGGCTAGGAGGCTGGTCAGCTGGCCTCCAGACCTCCCTTTCAACCTGTGTTCCTGTAGCTGTGTTTGATTATATTTTGAGACTGAATTTATTGAATCTAGTGTGAGTGGGTTTGGAACTAGATAATCTTTAAGGTCCCTTCTAACCCCAAACTATTTTATGATTATAATTTCATGTTGTGAAATTTGAGGAGTTAATGTAGAAAGAATCTCTTACTGATTTTTGAAGTCTTATTCTCTTCTTTTACTTTTTCTCTACCATCATAGTTTCTCCAGGAAGAAATGGACAACCAAGACTCTCTTCCTCGGGTTCTGGTGAGTTTTCTGAACAACTTCTTCTATTTTTCTATGGTGCAGCTGAATTTTTTTGTATTACTATAGTGGTTCTTGTCTTGTAAGAACAGTTTTGCAATGGGTAAACTTGTAAAAACCATCACTGATTTCAGTTTCAAGTGATATGGAGGAAAATATTGGGGTTTTTTTCCTACCTACTGTGTTCTGCCTCCCACGCTGTTTAAGTGCAGTTTATTCTATCTCTCACACTCTGTTTCCAGGTTTTTACTGTAAAAAAATAATAAAAAAAAGGAAAAAAAACAGGAATGAAACTTGGATGTAGTTTGTGGCATTTAGACAGGGAGATAAGCAATAATTAAAGCTCATGTGTTGTGGCTTTAAAATAAAAAAGACTCATGCAGAATAACAGGTTTTTCTGGAAAGTTCACACTAGGTACCTTTTTTGGTGTCAGCTGCTTCTGTGTCACTTGAATAAGAAGTGGAAATTATATCTGAGCCTGTTGATGTGTGTGCCTGCTTTGTATGGCAAGGGCAGGAATGACAGCTGATGAAGTGGCAGATGGTGTTCTGAAGCCTGGCAGAGTTTTAAGGACATTATACGGGGTTTGTTTTTACTCTTTATGCCAGTCAGGACACCTGGTGCTAGTTCCTGTCTATGCTGGAGGCACAAAAGTCTTCAGAGGGTGTTTCAACTTGTAGCAATTTCCAGGTCTTGAAGAGAGCTGGCAGTCAAAATTAGTTTCCTCGGCATCAGTGTGTTTTTGCTAAATTAAAAGCTGCTTGTAACTAATTACTCCTTTAAAAACCCCCTTTTGAAAGAGGCTGAAGATGTCTGGGAAGCCCAACGTCCCCTGAGTGAATAGCAGATGTCTTTCTGGAAGAGATGCTGCAGCCAAGTGGCATTTGAGCCTGGAATTACTGGGTCAATCATTGCTGACCTGTAGTGCTGGCACTTTGGCATGTTTTTAATTTTAATTTAATTTTAGTGTATTTTTAATTTACTCTCATCCTAATGTGAGCCTAATGCTTTTGCAGTTCACTCTCTTGGGGGTCAAATGTGCATGTATTAATTGTGAGCATGTAGAATCATAGAATAACTTGGGTTGGAAGGGACCTTAAAGATCATCTAGTTCCAGCCCTCCTGCCATGAGCATGACATCCTGGTAAGGGTCAAAGAAAAAGTGTGAATTTCTTATTCTTTTTGTTGCTTTTATTGGTAATTTGGCCGAATGCCTGTTAATGTAGGTATAGCCTGAGTTTCATGACCTCTTATATCTTAATTAATTCCACTAAAGAAACTTCTGATGAGGAATGAATTCACACTTATGGGTTAGAAACAGAAAATTAAATTCCTCTTCCACTTGTCTTAAAATACAATATTATTTCCCCCCTAAATTTAGTGTGGCACTTTCTCTGGATTTTCCAGCCAGAAAATAATTAATACTCCCTCCCCTCTTTGCTAGCTTAATATAACTTTTCTTGTGATTCATCTTTTCCAACCTAATAAAGAATGCAACCATGAGCATGTCTATGAACTCCAAATGGGCTGAAATATTAGCAAACACTCTTCAGCATCATATTTTGGCCAGCTGAGTAGTTGCTTTTCAGTGTTTGTACCTGAACTGATTTCTGCACTGAGTCAGCTTCCAAAATTGGAGAATTTTTAACTTCCAAGTTATTACATATCTAACTTACGCAGAGGATTTGTATGTTTTTCCATTTATGCATGGAAAATGCTTTTGTTAGTAAAAAAAAAAATGCTTTTCATGCATGGGTTCGTTCTTTTTTTTTCCTCCAGATAGCTCTGTGGGGATGTTCTGCTGCACAATGCCTTACATTTTAAGTAAAGACAAATGATCTTTCTTGAAATGAACAAAAGTAATGCCAGCTGGCCATATGCAGAATGGAACCCACCATATATTTATTTAATTTTTCAAATAATTGAGTGGCCTTGGTACAATAGTGATGCTTTTTTCTAGTGACTTTTAGCTTGCTGAAGCTTCTGGGTGGATTTTTTTTTTTCCTTTTTTATTTTTTTTTTATTTCAGTGTCACAGTTAACTCTACAGTTCTTAGCCTAGTTTGGTGTGAAGTTCCAGCCCTTCTTTTGTTCCTTGCCCATGTGCTCTGTCTGAAGAATCAGACTTAATTTATTGAGGAAGGACTTCAGGAATGAGCTGACTGCCATGCGTCACATTTGTTTTCTGAGTTCTAGTGTTGCTTTTAGCATCACTTCAAGGCTGGTAAAAATAGGCATTTCTGGGATTTGGTCTCTGTTCTGTGTGTTCTTTAATCAAGAGAGGTGATTTTGCCCCTCTACTGGGCTCTGGTGAGGTCCCAGCTGGAGTTACTGTGTCCAGTTCTGGAGCCCTCAAGATAAGAAGGACATTGAGCTGTTGGAGCAGGTCCAGAGGAGGCCAGGAGGATGATGAGAGGGCTGGAGCAACTCCCTTCAGAGGACAGGCTGAAGGAGTTGGGGTTGTTCAAGTCTGGAGAAGAGAAGGCTCAGGGGGACCTAGGATTAGCTTCACAATACATGAAGGGGGTTACAGAAAGGCTGGGGTAGGACTTTTTAATAGGATATGTGATGGCAGGACATGGAAGATGGGAANCTGCCCATGGCAGGGGGGTTGGAACTAGATGATCTTGAAGGTCCCTTCCAACCCAAACCATTCTATAATTTTTATCTGCATGAAGAAAGGCTATGAAGAATAGACTAAGCTTGTAGAGATAAGTGAAACCCATCTCTTGTTCTCCTTAATTTGCTGTTTGATCTGCTGTTAAACCACTGGCATGACTTGGGGCATCTTCTTGCCTTACAAGTTGTAGTCTTTCTGTGTAGGTGTTGTCATACCATAGATAAATAGTTGCACAGTGCATATAAATCAGTATTGTACAAAAAAAATACTAATTTATCTATAAACTGTAGCCTTAAGTATAACTTAGGTTTTTTTTTTTCACCCTACTCTTTAAGACCTGATCTGACCAGCACTCAGGTATTAACTTAGCCCATTGCTGAGCACCAGAAGATCCTACCAGAAGGGTAGATGGTTTTACTGATCATATTTGCCTTGATAGCTTCATATTTTAAGGCATTTTCTCTTCTTTTTTTGTGCCATTGTTTGCTGCTGTTAAGTAGCAGCTGTATTTTCAAAGTTGTTGACTGGAGGCAGTCTAATAGAAATGCCATTTCGGAATGGACATCCAACTCATGGAAAATATGTTAAAAATTAAATTATTTGTGGTGTTTTATATTCTGAAAGAGTGCAGGTGCTGTGAATCTCCACCACTGTTGTGTTAAGAGTGGCACAGATCAGCCTGGTTCCTGTAGCTCTTTGCCTGGGAATCTGCTGCAGCAACACATCCTATTTGACAGCCTCCTGAATTTGTCATGATGAAAATGTTTTGTCTGGTGGAAGAAACTTTAATTATTCAGGATTTTAGGTCCTGCTCTGAAGCAAGGAGAGGTTTGCTTTGCTTTTTCTCACTGGAGTGAGTCTTTAAGCCACATTTGGCACAACAGCAGGTATTGCTAACTGCAGGAAGGTTCGTTTTCCACGCATTGGCTAGGGCAAGCTGGGCACTGGGAGATGGTGAGAAAAGTCATTTTCCAGAAATAAAAATGAGGACACAGATGATCCTTTGGCTCTTGGAAGACTCCTGCTTCTCTCATCTCTCTTTGCATGAGCAGTCACCTCTCAGTCCTTCCTGAAGAAAAAGATGCCAATGAAATCACTATACTCCACACTGCCCATGCTGTCTCTGTGTTATGGACTTGGTTGTCCCCTCCATGGACCTCAAATCTGAATTTGCCTTGATAGCTTCAACTTCTTTTGCAAAGAAACACTTGCTGTACTCAAGTTTCTTAGTTTTCACATTTTTTGGATGTGAGAAGGGGGACAGAGGGACTTTCAGATATTTACAGAACTGAAGAGCCTACTGATGCCTCTGTGCTTTGCTTGTTTCTTGTCCTATTGTTCCCAAGGATTGGCAGCTGTTTTGGCCTGGAGACCTCATAGTAGCTTCTCAATACCTGAAGGGGGCTACAGAAAGGCTGGGGTAGGACTTTTTAATAGGATATGTGATGGCAGGACTAGGAATAATGGATGTAAATTGGAAGAGGGGACATTTAGGTTGGAGATAAGAAAGAAATTCTTTATGGTGAGGGTGGTGAGACACTGGAAGAGGTTGTGGATGCCCCCTCAATCCCTGGAGGTGTTTAAGGCCAGGCTGGATGAGGCATTGAGCAACCTGGTGTAGTGGGAGGTGTCCCTGCCCATGGCAGGGGTTGGAACTAGATTATCTTTAATGTCCCTTCCAACCCAAACCATTCTATGATACTCTATCTTCTAGGTTGAAAATAAATATCACCCCACCATCAATCTGATCAGGTCATCAGGAATTGATGCATGTACTCTCCCAAACTGTATTATGTAACCATTACAGGATAGAGCCCTTTTGTCCATGTCCATCACCAGTTTTGGCCTTGGGGTTGGAGAGCAGCCAGCAGTAAGCTGCTGGTAAATAAAATCTATTAGTCCTTTTGTCCTTTGCCTCAGCTGTACAACACTTCCCACTTTATTCTGTTGTTTTCTGGAGCTATTTTCCATCACTTTTATCCAATGTCAAGATAGAAAAAGACTTTTCTGTGATCCTTATGTTGTGCATGAGATGTAGACAGTGCAAGTTCCCATCAGGCTGTGTTGGGATCCCATGGATTTCATCCTGGCTTTGTACCTGCCAGCATCAGGCACTTGATGGTTGTGGGATTATGGACTCAAACCTTGATGAGCTCTTCTCATGATCCAAGGGAGCAGTGATGGCATTGCTACACTGCAGGAACCTCTCCATGATCGAAATGTCTCCTAGGAGCTGTTTCTGTGCTGATAAATTGTCCTCTCCCTGTTAAGAGTTCAGTCCTATATGAGACTGACATGGTTCTATTGCATATTTTCGTGTTGTCAGGTCCTAATTCTGCAGCCTTTCTTTCCCCTGTTTTTTTTTTTTTAAGCTTTTTGGGGTTAGCACAACTCGAGTCTCAAAGGGTAAAATGGCATTTTCCTCAGAGCAGAGGTTTTCTTGAAAAATTTATTATCTGTTTCTCCATGAGCTGTTTCCATTCAGTCTTGGGGTGGGAAAGAGGAAGCAGTATAAAAACTGTTTGTGCATCTCTGCAAGAGGAGTTTTGGCTATTGCTATAGGGGTTTCTGTGTCCCTACAGATCACTTTGTCTGCTTGCATTTTGCCTGATTCATTCCTTTCCTGGTATCCCCAGTGGTTCATTACCTCATGCCTGCCCTCTGGAGAGTCTTTGTTGCTGCTCTTGTCCCTAGGAAGGAAACTGGGGGCTCATTTGGGTACTTGAACTTTACCAGTTTTACAGGCTGATGGGAATTTCTTCAGCTGTCTCTTAGGATTGCGGGGAGGGGGAGAGGCAGTGGGTTGTTTTTTGGCATGGAGGTTTTACTGTTTGGGTTTTATTTATTCTCATTGTATAGGTTGCCCAGAGAAGCTGTGATTGAAGGGAATGATTTGGGTTGGAAGGGACCTCAAAGATCATCCCTGCCATGGGAAGGAACACATCCCACAGCNGGAGGTTTTACTGTTTGGGTTTTATTTATTCTCATTGTATAGGTTGCCCAGAGAAGCTGTGATTGAAGGGAATGATTTGGGTTGGAAGGGACCTCAAAGATCATCTGGTTCCAACCCTCCCTGCCATGGGAAGGAACACATCCCACAGCACCAGGTTGCTTAAAGCTCCATCCAGCCTGGTTTTGAACACCTTCAGGGAAAAGTTCTGGAAATGTTTTTAACTGTCAGACCTTTTAACTCATGGGATATGAGACAAAATGTGTTTAAACACAACTTAGATTAAAAGCAGCTCTTTATATTAAAAAAAGAGGAAAAATACTGTGTGACACACAGGTAAATCCCATCTGGACTTTCTTGGGATAGAGGGCAGGAATAGACANAAATTGGAAGAGGGGACATTTAGGCTGGAGATAAGAAAGAAAATCTTTATGGTGAGGGTGGTGAGACACTGGAAGAGGTTGTGGATGCCCCCTCAATCCCTGGAGGTGTTTAAGGCCAGGCTGGATGAGGCATTGAGCAACCTGGTGTAGTGGGAGGTGTCCCTGCCCATGGCAGGGGTTGGAACTAGATTATCTTTAATGTCCCTTCCAACCCAAACCATTCTATGATACTCTATCTTCTAGGTTGAAAATAAATATCACCCCACCATCAATCTGATCAGGTCATCAGGAATTGATGCATGTACTCTCCCAAACTGTATTATGTAACCATTACAGGATAGAGCCCTTTTGTCCATGTCCATCACCAGTTTTGGCCTTGGGGTTGGAGAGCAGCCAGCAGTAAGCTGCTGGTAAATAAAATCTATTAGTCCTTTTGTCCTTTGCCTCAGCTGTACAACACTTCCCACTTTATTCTGTTGTTTTCTGGAGCTATTTTCCATCACTTTTATCCAATGTCAAGATAGAAAAAGACTTTTCTATGATCCTTATGTTGTGCATGAGATGTAGACAGTGCAAGTTCCCATCAGGCTGTGTTGGGATCCCATGGATTTCATCCTGGCTTTGTACCTGCCAGCATCAGGCACTTGATGGTTGTGGGATTATGGACTCAAACCTTGATGAGCTCTTCTCATGATCCAAGGGAGCAGTGATGGCATTGCTACACTGCAGGAACCTCTCCATGATCGAAATGTCTCCTAGGAGCTGTTTCTGTGCTGATAAATTGTCCTCTCCCTGTTAAGAGTTGAGTCCTATATGAGACTGACATGGTTCTATTGCATATTTTTGTGTTGTCAGGTCCTAATTCTGCAGCCTTTCTTTCCCCTGGTTTGTTTTTTTTTAAGCTTTGTGGGGTTAGCACAACTCCAGTCTCAAAGGGTAAAATGGCATTTTCCTCAGAGCAGAGGTTTTCTTGAAAAATTTATTATCTGTTTCTCCATGACCTGTTTCCATTCAGTCTTGGGGTGGGAAAGAGGAAGCAGTATAAAAACTGCTTGTGCATCTCTGCAAGAGGAGTTTTGGCTACTGCTATAGGGGTTTTTATGTCCCTACAGATCACTTTGTCTGCTTGCATTTTGCCTGATTCATTCCTTTCCTGGTATCCCCAGTGGTTCATTACCTCATGCCTGCCCTCTGGAGAGTCTTTGTTGCTGCTCTTGTCCCTAGGAAGGAAACTGGGGGCTCATTTGGGTACTTGAACTTTACCAGTTTTACAGGCTGATGGGAATTTCTTCAGCTGTCTCTTAGGATTGCGGGGCGGGGGAGGNTCAGCTGTCTCTTAGGATTGCGGGGAGGGGGAGAGGCAGTGGGTTGTTTTTTGGCATGGAGGTTTTACTGTTTGGGTTTTATTTATTCTCATTGTATAGGTTGCCCAGAGAAGCTGTGATTGAAGGGAATGATTTGGGTTGGAAGGGACCTCAAAGATCATCCCTGCCATGGGAAGGAACACATCCCACAGCACCAGGTTGCTTAAAGCTCCATCCAGCCTGGTTTTGAACACCTTCAGGGAGAAGTTCTGGAAGTGTTTTTAACTGTCAGACCTTTTAGCTCGTGAGATACAAGACAAAGTGTGTTTAAACACAACTTAGATTAAAAGCAGCTCTTTATATTAAAAAAAGAGGAAAAATACTGTGTGACACACAGGTAAATCCCATCTGGACTTTCTTGGGAGAGATGGCAGGAATAGACAACATTCCAAGATTCCTTCCAACCTCAGTGATTGGGGGATTGGAACTAGATGTTCTTCAAGATCCCTTCCAACCCAAACCATTTTATGACTCTTATCAGCCCAACTCTGCCCTACTATCCACAGAGGAAAAGGAAAAAAATATTATCTACTCTTTTTATCCTTATTTTGTATGGGTTTGTGTGGAGCAAAGATGTATTGTAGCACTTCAGAGTTGATGGTATGTCACTGTGCTGGGAAATAAGTATTTATGGTACATAACCATAAAACACTGGGCAGAATTCTCCTGCAGGAATCTAGGGAGGTTGGTCTGACTAGTCTGACCATGGCTGTGGCTCTTTTTGCTCTGCTTTTAAAGTGATTTATACACAGAATTATAGAATGGAAGGGACCTCAGGGGATCATCTAGTCCAGTCTCCCTGCCAGAGCAGGAGCACCCAAATCAGGTCACACAAGAGGTTGTCCAGGTAG
>VZTY01002984.1:17699-47158 GCA_013400935.1 Turnix velox | reverse complement strand
TCTATGATTCTATAATTATTTTCCAATTCCTGTCATTAATTTTTAAAAATTCTCTTGTGTCCTTTCTCTTCCAAACTATTAGAATCTTTTTGATACTGACGTAATTGAGCACAAGCTAAGGCTGGAAAGAGGCTACAAGATAAAATTGCTTGCCATCCATACTTAGGTTTTGTTAGTAAAATTTCTGGGGAAAAAACATTATATCCATCTTTTATAAAGAGATAATGGCTTTTTATAATTGAAGTGGTGTGATACTTCCACATGGCTTGGAAGACAACTCAAATCTAGTTGATGACATTGGATTGTTTTCATTTTAGGTAACTGAAAGGGATTTCTTTAAACTTTTTTCTTTTGCATTGTTGAAGTTTGTACCTTTGAAGTCTCCCATTGTTGTACGTGAGTGTGCTCCATAGTGGTAAATATTTATAAATGGTACTTTGGGCTGAGGACAGAGTCAACATAACATCTGAATTCATGGTGTATCTTCCTGCTTTGATAATTGAAAAGCTGCCTTACTGCAAAAAAATGCAGTATTGGGTCCAGAACTGGTTCAGCTTCTCATGTTAAATGTTGACTTTTTTGTAACTTGCCCTGGCTGATGTTTTGCTTGGGAATACAACGTGCAGGGGTTGTTCCTAAAGCAATTCTGTGGACCTCAGTGAGACTGCATCTGTGATTGACTGATTTAAAGCAATAACAAATTGCTTTAAAAGGAAGGTTGCTTTCTATGTTTTTGCTCCAAGGAGTATCAACCATGTAAATATTAGATGGTAGATCCAGCCCTTCTTGCATAGAAAGGGGTATTTATTTGAATTCAGGCATGAAAGAAGACATATCTTTCACATTTGGGATGCTAATGGCTTTGATACTTGGGATTACACTTTTGGTGTGTTTTCTTTAAAACTTTGTTGCTTCTCCGTTTTGATTAATTGTTGAGTTGCTACCTTACAGAGTCATAGAATGTGTTGAGTTGGACAGGACCTTCAGAGGCCATCTTGTCCAAGCCCTCTGCAGCGAGTAGGGGCATCTTGCACTAGATCACATTGCTCAGAGCCTCCTCAAGCCCTGGAGTATCTCCAAGGATGGGGCCTCCACCATCTCTCTGGGCAATCTTGTACAGTGTCTCATCACCCTCATGGTGAAGAACTTCTTTCTAATGTCTGATCTAACCCTGCCCTGCTCTAGTTTGAAACCGTTACTCTTTGTCTTACTGCTCCATGCCCTTGCAAACAGTCCCTTCCTAGCTTTCTTAATTACTTATTTTCTGTTGGTTAATATTTGTTCAAAGTGTTACAGAATTCTGGATTAAAAATCCTTTGAAAATTAAAATTTTCCAAGTAAGTGTGTGCGGTTGCTGTGGCATCCAGTCTCTTACTTAATACTTGAAAGACATTGTCCTTGGTAAATTCCAGTATCCATTGCAAGTAATGTCTAAAGAATGACTTAGGTGTGCCATTTTACTACTGGAAGATGGAAGTTCTGCTGAATGTACAAAACTAGAGACCATGTTAAAAACAATTTTAGAAATGAGCAGAGCCTTACCTGGGGCTCCAAGGCCTGGTTGTAATTCTGTATCTGTAGAAAAAGACCTTTGAATAAAGGTCAGACAGAATTGCATGGGAAACCTCGCAGGTGCATAAAAGAAGGCACTTAAGATATTATATTGCCAGTGGGAGTTGGCCTTTACTGTAAACTTCTCTGTGCTTAACATTTATAAATACTTGCTGTGCTTCCTCTAGCAATATGTTTGAATCTTTTTATTTAAGATTTTTAACCAGCCCGTGCTGTTCTTTGATGTGTCTTTACACTTTCTTCTAGTATGGTGTTTTCTCCTTTTGATCTCCTTCTTCAAATGTTTTTCTGTTTTCTCTCATGGTGAAATGCAACTTTAAACGTTTTTAAGTGTTGGTTTTGGTTTTTTTTACATCTGTTTCTCTGCCTGTCTTCTGTCCTTGCTCATTCAGCACAACAAATTTCCTTGTCTCGTGTCTTCTTTGTATCTGTCCTTCTCCAAAATCTCATTGCATTTGTCTGATTGAACTTCATCTTTTCTGTGACTGAAAAGTTTAACAAGGGAAATAAATACTAAGTAGAAAAGGCAAAGGACAGAGGAGAATTTTACCATTCAATTTTATCATCCCAAACTGTTTGGAAACCAAACAAACTTCTAGAGAACCACCCTTTATTTCCAGGAATAGGTAGCATGTGTAGATATAATATGTACACAGGAGTGCTAATGATGAAGTACATCTGTTTAAAAAAAAAAAATCAAAAAAAATGTCATTCTTACAGGCTGATCTTAAGACCTGCCTTAATCATATGATGCTGGTACTTAAGACTCTAAATACCAGAAGTTAATGGGGCTTATCCTCTTCTTGGCAAGTCTGTGCTGTGCAAATATACATGAACAAGGAATAATGAACTGCTTGAGAAATAAGGAGCAGGGTTAACACTTAATTCAATATTCTTACTTTTTTTGGTTCTTTAAAAAATAAGGGGGGGGGAGGAAAACAGTGTCACTCAATCCCTTTTGTGAAACAGTTTCTCACCTGAGCTGATCACCTAGCAAAGAAATTGAGGACTGTGTAAATCTGTCCCCAAACAGAGCACTAAGAGACTCCTCTGTTGCCAGTGAGAATAATGGGCTGTTTTTTCAATTTTTCAATTCTGATTTCAGATCAACTTTTAAGTTTTGAAGTGAGAGATGCCACGCTGAGAAGCAGAAACTTTAAAGAAAAGGAAAAAGTAAAGGAGGAATTTTGCTTGGCATTCTGGAACGTTAATATTTTTGCCTCAGCACACGTCCACTAAAATATTTAAGTGTGTCAGTTATTTAACAGAGAGATCAAAAATGCATTACCACACAGAGTAACCAAGGTGGATTTAAGTGAAGGACTGGTGTGTAGGGAATAAAACCATAATTATGGGGATTGTGAACAGCAAAATATTGTGTGATCGAATTTGTTTAGGTAATTAACGTGGAAGGGGGGGGATTTTTCAACTAATGTGCAAGTGATTTGATTTTTCTAGTGTTTTTTTCCACAGAACACAAATGCTTTAGAGAAGACTCATGAAAGGGAGATCAAGGAAACTGCAGGATAACAGATTCACTTTCTTAGAGCCTCCCTGCATGTCATTGTTCTTTTTCAGTTTCCAAAACTACATCTATACATGTAAATACAATCAGACTGTGAGACCAAGAGGTGTTCCTTGGCCCTGAAGCCATGTGACATAAATTGGACCTTGCTGACCCTTAGATATCTTTTTAGCTCCTGAGCCCCATGAAAGTCATGTTTTGTGATTTAGCCTTCCAAAGTCAGTGTCTACAATGGCACATGGACTGTGTCACAGGAAGTCATTTCAGCAGCATGAAAGCCTGCATAGAAACTGGAACTGGTTGCCCAGAGAGGTGGTGTGGACCCCATCCCTGGAGACATTTAGGGCCAGGCTTAATGAGGCTCTGAGTGACCTGATTTAGTGACAAATGTCCCTTGTTGCAGGCGGGGTTGGACTAGATGATCTTAGAAGGTTCCTTACAACTCAACACATTCTATGTTTCTATCATCTGGTGTCTCTTCAGCACCAAAGCTGCCTCCTTGTCTAGTGGGTCTGGGAGAATGGGGAAGTGGCAAATGTCTCCTCTCTCCTGGTATTTTGCTGCAGTCTGGGTTAGCACTCTCTGCACTTTCAGTTATAATTCTTGTAGATGTAGTCTGTTAAGGTTTGCATTTACCTTGATTAATTTTCTATGAGTTTCTCAGTAAGCTGTCCTGTTGTCAGTTATGGTATTTGGGTACCAGAGTTAATGAGAGTTAATCAGATGGCCGTATTTATGTAGATTTCTTTCCTGTCACTCAGGCAATGATGTCTCAGATTCACTTGATGCTGGTGAGCATTAATGCTGTCTTTGGAAAAAGTGCTCCTGCCCTTTTCATGCCCTGGCTGTTGGCTCCTGGCCTTCTGCCATCTTCCTCTTGCTGCTTGTGCAAACTCTTGCATAGATATCCAGTTCAGAGACATGATGGATATCAAAACTAACCTCCCAATCCAAAAGAAACTGGCATTTGACCCAGATCAATACTTTGTTCTGCTTCACTGTTTGAGATTAAAGCAGTCTGGGAACAAGAGCGGTGTGGTTTGGGGAACAAGGGAGGGTGGAATCTTGTTTATTGGGAGGCAATTCTAGATATTGCTCCCTTCAAAGTAAGGGTGAAATTGCAAATTACCTGGTGGAGTTGGTCTTTAATTCAGGTTTTTTCCTAGCTTTCCTGCAGAACTGTGGAGAGGTGTGAAATACAAAATGTGTTAGCATTGTATACCCCTCACCTTCATTTTTTGTTTTAATATTATAATTAGTATGGGCAATGCTTGATCTTCTCCAGCATTTTAATTTAGTAACTTGGCAAGCTAGTTCTTGAGCTGATATATATAATCCTGAATAAAGCTGTGGAATCCGAGTACTAGGGAGCCCAGGCAGGTTCCACAGAGATGCAAATCCCTTTTCTGAATAGTTTTTCTTCAGAGTTAATTATTGAATACCTTTCTAATAGTTCCTGTTACTCTAACAGTGAAATTTTCTCACAGTCGGGTTACTGGTATTAATCATCCCATAACAATGCTGCCTCTGTTTTGGGGATATTCCCACAGGTACATTTTTAACTGGTGTGACAATAGCAGTCTGGAGGGCTTCTCCCTGCAGGCAACAGGGCTGTTATTGTGCAAATGAGTGTTTATATAAAAATAGGTTGTTCTTATCATGACTAGGAGCCAGTGACTCTTGTTTTTGAAACCTTGCCCTGAGATCTGGCCTTGTTGCCCTTGTCCAAGGCGTTTTATGATTCTGCCCCAGCTGTGTTTTAGGGAGAACTAATAACTGTCATGATTAGTATGAAATGGTCATTTATATGATGTGATACAGGGTAGCGAAACCAGGATCCCACAGGTTGGGAAGGGAAGGAAGGAAGGCCTGTAGCTGGTGAGAGGTCTGGAGCACAGGTCTCATGAGGAGTGGGTGGGGGAACTGAAGGTGTTCAGTCCAGAGAAAAGGAGGCTGAGGGGAGACCATCTCACTCTCTACAACTCCATGAAAGGAGGATGTAGCCAAGGGGAATTTCTCTCAAGGAACAGGCATTAGAACTTGGAATAAGAGGAAGTGGCCTCAAGTTGCACCAGGGGAGGGATAGAATAGATATTAAGAAAAATTTTTACACTGAAAGGGTTATCAAGCATTGGAACAGGCTGCCCTGTAAAAGGATGAAGTGCCATCCCTGGACTTACTTAGGAAATGGTCTGACATAGAGGTATGGTTTAGAGATGGTTCTGGTCAGAGTTGGGTTGATGGTTGGACTTGATAATCTGAAAGGTCCCTTCCAACCTTGACTACTTCATGTGATTTCCTTACCAGATGATATTCTTGGTGTTAGAGGTGCATCATTCTGCCCCCCACTGGAGAAGCTTTTGCTATAGTGATGATTGAAAAAGCGCTGCAAAAGAGCAGTATCTCTCTGCCCATGCCTGTTTGCTTTGGGTGGCTGTCAGAGATATAATGACTGTTGGGTTTGCTCCAGACTAACTGGACAGACACACCTGCACTTCCCATATCTGTTGGTATAGGATACAACAGGGAAAGGGCTTTTATAATAGGACAGATGTTTTGAAATAGATTTCTCTCTGTGTGGGTAGTTTAGTGGTGGTTTTTGTCTAAGCTGGTTTGATGGTCAAACTCGGGGATCTGAAAGATCTCTCCCAACCAAGGGATATCATTATGTTCCATATTATCCAGTCTGAAAGACAGAATGGTTTGTTACTTCACAGTTCTATGAAATTGCATGTACCCATAATTATGTTGAAGATTTTAAAACATCATCTCTATCATGGGCGAGTGCATTGCATATTTTACAGTGTATTTATATGTAATGAAGATACCAATGTCTCTCCCTTTCAAGGATGCTTTAAACCCTCTAGTAAGTAGCAAGATTATAATGTTTAAGAATGTTAAAAGTAAATTTAAGCATGTATATTTAATTATTTCTTTTAACGTGATGTTGAACAGCGACAAGGCTTGAAAAGCTGGATCAGTCTGTGACTGCTCATGTTTTTATCCTCTGCTGTGCTATCTCAATGGAGCAAGCCATTCACATAGAGAGCAGATGAGCTCTGGGAGTTGAGTTCCTTGCCTTCTGATAATCTGTGCCCTGTGATAATTCCAGTTATTTAGAATGTGCTCTTAGCCTTCTTTTTTTTTCAAAAAGGAAAAGGGTAGTTTAGATGGTTGTGCTACGTGTTCATGGGTTGTCTTTTTAAAAAACATACTATCATTTTTTTTTAATTTGTTCATTGGGCCATGAAGGTGCTGTTATGGCTGGATCCCCTCTGCTGTGAGGACAGGCTGAGAGAGTTGTGGGGGTTCAGCCTGGAAAAGTGAGGGAATAGCAATAGAATGAGAGGCAGTGTTTTTTTTTAAATTGAAAGAAGGGAGACTTAAGTATTGGAAAGAATCTCTTGACTGTGAAAGTGGTGAGCCCCTGGCTCACGTTGCCTAGAGAAGCTCCTCCATCTCTGGGTAGATTCAAGGGCAGGCTGGAGGGTTCTTTGAACAACCTGGTCTGGTGGGAGGTGTCCTTGCCCAGTGTAGTGGGTGGAACCAGATGATCTTCAAGGTCCCTTCCGACCTAAAGTAATCTATGATTCTATAGGCTGTTTTCAAACTCCTCTTGGTGTGATGGTAACAGATAGCAGGATAAGAAATCCTGCATATTTTGTAGAAGTTACTGGCTGGAAAGAGGATACAATCTGAGCTCACCTTCCCTTTGAGATCTGGTTGTGATCATCTCTGGTTAATGAATGCCAGTATCATCCATTTTTGTGCAATTTAAGAGCCAAACAATAAAGTTGCCTAATGGTATCTGTAGCTTTAGGGTGATGGACTTGTCCTCTGCTCTATATCATCTACCCTACACTGGGACCTATATGGATGTAGAGTCTCCAGTGGTTAAGAGTGTAATGTTTAGAAAAACCTGATGAGATTTTGGTCTTTTTGCATCTATAGATAAAGTAATATTATCCTTTCCATGTTTACTTGTGCGTGTATTTTTTTAATCTGTATTCCCAAAAATTAGGTAACTTGTGCCTTGCTGATGCGTCTCCAAGGAGTTCTTTGTTTCACTTATTATTAAACTTACGTGTTTGATACCTGGGAGTTGTTAATTTCCCTGAACTCATGAAATATTTCTGGGTAGTTTTTGCATGAAAATCCACTTACCAAACTGTGGGAAGTTCCCTCTAATTCAACTCTTTATTTATATGTTGTGTAATTGCACTGTACTGCTCTCTTTCATCACCCTGGAATATATTGTGCAGGCAAATGGCTTTAGGGAGATAACAAACTGTTTGATGATCTCAGTGTTTTTTTCCCCTCACCCTCACAGGCCTGTGCACTCTCCTAAATACCATATATTGACCTACTACATTTTGGCTTCATAGAATGGTTTGGGTTGGAAGGGATCTTAAAGATCATCTTGTTGTACCTCCCAGCCAGGATCCCAGCAGGATCACCTCCCACTAGACCAGGTTGTTCAATGCCTCATCCTGCCTGGCCTTAAACACCTCCAGGGATGAGGGGGCATCCACAACCTCTCTGGGCAACCTTTTCCAGTCTCTCACCACCCTCACAGTAAAGAACTTCTTGCTTATCTCCAGCCTAAATCTACCCTCTTCCAATTCATGTGATTTAGCATTGGTAGATAAACAAGAAGGGCATTGAAACGTTTATGCTTTTTATTGACTTTAAGATGCTTTGGAGAGCAGCATTCATCTACACAGCTCAGTGAAGCAATAAGCAAATGAAATACTCCCCCAAGAGTTTTCTTTTCCAACTGGAGCCTTGCATGAAGCTGCTGTGAAGGGGTGAGCTTTCCCATTTCTGAATGTGCTGCTTTTGTCTTCATTAGTAATTATAGCTGAGGGTAATAATGCTGGAATTGCCCTTCATCAGAAACAGCAATAAGACTTGATGATGTGGGGATATGATGTGCTTCACAAATGCTTGCCCTTGACCTCAGGCCTGTCCTCGGGTGCAAGCACTGCCTGCAACATATGGTCACCTTAAAATGCTAAATGGGAGCGGTAGCCTTTTCCACCTGCTCTGTAATCATGGCCATATAAATGACCTGACGCCGAAGAGGAATGAGTAATCTGGTTGTGATATTTAGCTGGCTCAAGTTAAATCATGAAACGTGGTGGTAAAAAAAATATTCCCTTGGTCCCTGCTGTTTGACTATATTTACCCAGGGGATCTGACTGTGAGCCTGTTATAAAACCCATATATTTGGTTATCTCAGTACAGACACCTGTTTGGTGTATGAGTGACCTTGGCAAAGGGAATTCACCCTTCTGTGATTTACTTTTGCTTTAATGCCTGTTTTTTTCATATGGACTGACAGTGGAATTGATTTGGTTTGTTGTTTTTCTGGTTTTTTTTTTTTTTTGCCTGAGATTTCTTTTTTTCTATTAAAAAGCAGAGTCATTGTCTTGAGAGGTTTCTGATGCCAAAAATGAAAAATAACATTTGTTTTTCTGGCCTCTGAAAACTGAAAGTATATGGTTACCAATGACTGCAAAGTTTATAGTGTTACATTTTCAGTTGTTTCCAGTGTAGATATTTCCCTGTTTTCCAGCAGAGTGATAGTTTTCATTTCCACTTCAGTTTGTGAGGAGAAAATCTGTTTTGCCTCTGTAGTTCGAAAAACACAGAAGGAAAAATATTCTACTGTTTTTACAATGAGGTGGCTGAGTACAATTTGCCTTAATTTTGAATAAATGTTGCTTTTATTTTTGCTTGACCTGTATACTATGGATTAAAAATGTTTCTAAAGTCTGTATTTTAGTATGTGTAATTGCCAGATTTTGGTAATGTTGATGCTAAAGTGTGTCATGTGTGCCACAAACCACAAGGCAGCATCTTCATCTGTCTGCCTCCCTGGAGGATTTTTGTTTTGTTAATTCTGCTCTTTGAAAATACTGTATTTTATTGACAATACTGTTTTTGCTGTGCATCATGATGTTACTTTAGTATATTAATTTTTCCTGAAATGTCTGTTTGCTCTGGGGAAAGCAGACCTTGAAGCCACATCTAAGTCCACTTTATAAATGTGCTATGGAGCAGACAATGTGGTGATTATACTGGGTTTTTCTGGATCTTTTGGTAGATTGTGTGTGTCTGGGAAGAAGGGTCACCTTCTCTTTTATTACTCACTTTCCTCCTCCTTTCCTTTTTCCTCTTCTGTAGTAAATTGGTGTCTAGATTTATTTCCTTTACACTCTGCCTACTCTAAAAAAAAAAAAAAGAAATAAAAAGGATGAAACTTACAACTCAACAGTTAANTTTTCCTCTTCTGTAGTAAATTGGTGTCTAGATTTATTTCCTTTACACTCTGCCTACTCTAAAAAAAAAAAAAAGAAATAAAACCAGGATGAAATGTACAACTCAACAGTTAAATGCCTGTTACCTCCCAAGAAAAAGAGAATTTGTAGCTGCTTCATTTTTAAGACTTCTACTTTTTTTTTTTTCTTTATCTGCTTTGTTTTGGCAGGATAAAAATCTTGAACATGCCTCGTAGCCCAACATCAAGTGAAGATGAAATGGCACAAAGCTTTTCCGACTATTCTGTGGAATCTGAATCTGACAGCTCCAAAGAAGAAACTATTTATGACACAATTAGAGCGACTGCAGAAAAGCCAAGCAGCAGAATGGAAGACAGTCAGAGCAACACCTTGGTCATTCGAATTATCATACCTGATCTGCAGCAAACGGTAAGGGGTAGTGCATTACATTTAAAGAAGAAAAACCAAAAAAATTATTGGGTTTTCTGCCTTCAATCTGCAGTACATCTGTTCTATTGTATCACCTTTTTGCAGGAAAAGCTTATCTCCTGTTTTGTTTTAATGTCTAAATTTTATCCTCAATGGTAAGTCTAACTCATTGACTAAACTAAAGCCACCATCCCATCTGAGAGCACATGCTATAGCATGTTAACTTTGATGAAAGCTGTGATCACAAAGCAATATGCCTGTCTGATCTGCATTCAGAAGTAATTTGGTAGAAGGAAAATAATTAAGCATGTAAAGTCTCATCAGAACATGAGGGTTGAACCCCAAAATCATGTTAGCTCTTACAAAAGATGCATACAGGTATGACCTCATTTTCTTCTTGAGTTTCTCTTTTCATGAGGTAGATTATGATTGGCACTAGAGTGAGGTCCCACAGGAGGTCATCTAATTCTCTCTCTTGACTGTCTTGACTTTCTCTGTCTTCCTTCCACAAAAAGATATCTTTGTTAGATAACTGGTGGATTTTAGAGCATAAAAATGAGGAAAGAGAAGCACAAATAAATCTTTCCTTCCTCCTTTGCTCTTTGCCTTTACTACATGGTACTATACGGTGGTGTTTCTCAGATTTACACCCAGAGAAACCAACAAACCATTTTCAGGAAGAGAATTTTCAGGCTGTTCCACAGTTTTATGTGGAATTTGTATTTTATTCTCTTCCACCTCCTCACCACTTGGAAACATACCACAGAGTGTGAAATAAACCTTTTCTGATGTTCCTAGAGGAGTCACAAGTGGTGGAAGTATAACTATATTTCACATCCCTGAGTCTGTTGGATGAATATAGAGACTTTTCAGTGGAAGTTGTAATCTCTCATGTTAAAAAGAAAGAATTGAACAGACTTTTCTTTTGTTAAAAAATGTCTAATCAATTGCCTAGTTGAGTAAATGAGAAGAAGTTACTATTTTAAATAAAATACATTGGTTATTCTTCACATATTAGAAAACGACAGTCCAAATTCCTCTCTTTTTCACAAGGAGTTACTAAGCTGCTTTACCTTTTCAGCTGAATCTGTAACATTTAATGTCTGAAATTTTACCAGCATAAAGTTGGGAATGTTTTCTGTGGTAACTTTGTAAAGCAAGGAATCATTGTCTTCTACAAGTGCACTGATAGGATTAATAATCTTATCCTGAAGAAGTCTTGGGAGTTGCTGATTCTAGAGCCACAGTCTGTTGAAGTTTGTGATTAATTATCCAAATTACCCTGGGCCTCCTTGAATGCTATTGTCAGGTTTTTTTTAATTGATGGTAGGCATCAGACTTTTCATTGCAAAGATGATTATAAAAACACATTCTTTTTATGGACATGTGCTCCATACATCACTCCGTGCTGACATTTAAGATCTACATCATACTGGGCTGCCATTGAAGATATATCTCAGTTGAATTTATTCCTTTCTTTTTAATTAAGTTCATTTTTAGAATGATAGAGATGGCCTGTCTAGAAGCTGACAGGGAAGAGCTGTTTTGACAGTGTGGCCCCAGGTGTGATTGTAGAGCTCTTTATTTAAAGTCCAGTCTACACAGTGCTACAGAAACTCAGGGAAATCTGTGTTGGAGTTGGGGATGTTATCTCTGAAATTCTTGCATGTTAAAATGTCTTTTAAATATGTACTGGAGCATGTCCAGAGAAGAAAACGATGATGGTGAGGGGTCTGGAGCATGAGTCTTCTAAGGAGCAGCTGATGCAGCTTGGCGTGTCTAAACTGAAGAAGAGGAGGCTGAGGGGAGCTCCTTGAAAGGAGAGCGTTGCTGTGAGAGGCTGGTCTTTACTCCCACAGAACAGGCCATAAAACCAAGAGGAAATGGCCTCAAGTTGCACTGGGGAGGTTTAGACTGGAGATTAGGAAAAAATTTTACACTGCAAAGAGTTATTAAGCAGGAGCAGGCTGCACAGGGAAGGGTTTGGGGTTCCACCCTTGGAAGGATTTAAGACTTAGGCAAACGTAAAGCTTAGAGATACGATTTTGGGTGGTTCTTTTCAGAGCTGGGTTGATGGTTGAACTTGCTGGTATGAAAGGTCCCTTACAACCTGGGCTGTTCTATGAGTCTGTGGTACCATTAATTTACATATCATGAGATTAACCTCTATGAAGAAGGAAGCATTGTGGAACCCAAGCTGGAGAGTAGGGTCTTCAGAGGCTTCAGTGAGCAAAGCAGGACTGAAGGTGCTGAGAGCCACACAAGGGATTTTTATTAAATCCTGACTGAAACAGTCCTCACCTTGGGTCTTTCATTTCAGTATTGATCGAAGTACTGAAATGCACTGTTGTACATCTTAAATTGTAAAGGATTTTGCCTGTAGTGAAGTCCTCTGTCAAGCTCTGAATGGACATGTTAGGATTTTATTGATGATTTTGCCATCATCATCTTTGCATTCAGTGCTTAATAAATAGATTGAGTAAAATAGATTAGTTTACTTGCTAGACTTATGCTGCTATTAAAAACATAGAGCTGTTAGCCTCCTGAAACCCTCATATTTCATTGCTCAATTTTTTAGACCAGTAATAAGATATTTGTTGCCACTGATGAAACAATTGTTTTTTTAAAAAAAACCCATTTTGTGCAGGAAATGAATGAAATGAAAAAGTATTTTGGGTTTTGTTTAATTTGTTTGTTTTTATTGCTTTTTGCATTTTTTTCTCTTTTTGATAAATGCTTAATGAAAAGTAACTCAATTATTTTAACCAGTCCTATAGCTGATGATCTATTACGATTTAATTTAAGAGCCCTCAGGCTCTAATATAGAAAAGTGTAATTTGGGTTCAGATTTGGAGACGGGAAGACCAATAGCTTGCATGCAGTGCAGCAAAGATTGGAGAAGACTATATTTCATGAGCTGTGTTTCAGCTACAAACTGAATCTAACAAACACCCCATTTGCTGTATAATTATAATTAACATAAGAGGTGTTTCAAATTTAGTCTGTTTAATCAAAGGGGCATGGAATGACATATAGTTCTACATTTTAAATCTTTTTGCTTTTTAGAAAATATGATCATGAATGTATTTGTTTAAAAGAAGGCAAATTCAGGGCTTTAGTTAAAATGTAACCACTCAAAAGCTTTAAACCCCAAGTTAAACTCACTAGGAATAAATGTTTGTTCATCTGCAGTGACTGTGGTCTAAGTTGCCTTTATTTAATTGTTTGTATGTACCAGGCATCTTCAGTAGGATATGCTGCTCTAGAAATCTATTCTAAGTATCACCTGTTGCAGGAGATCTGTCTTACTGCCTTTTTGTTCTCATTTGAAAATGTAAAGATAGTGTAAACTTAAAAAAGTTCCTCCGAAGCTCTTACGAAGATATATTTTAAAATAAATTCTTTTGTTATCTTCTTTGCAATTCAAATGATAGAATGGTTTAGGTTGGAAGTGATGTCAGAGATTATCTGGTTCCAAACCCTGCCCTGGGTGGAGACATCTTCCAGCCCAAGTTGCTTAAAGCCCTGTCAAACCTAACCCCTCCAGGGATGGGACAGTAAACAGTTTCTCTGGGCAACCATGGCCAGGGTCTCACAACCCTCATAGTCCAGAATTTCTTTGTAATATCTAGTGTATTTCTGCACTTTCAATGAAGAGGTATTCCCCCTCATTCCTTTGGCCCCTCTCCCTGATCCTGAGTCCCTTTCCAGCTTTCCTGGAGCCCCTTCTAGGGACTGGAAAGTGTTCCAAATTCTCCGTGCAGCCTTCTCTTTGCTAGGTTAAACCCTCACAACCCACTGTCCTCCTTCACAGCAGAGGGGCTCCACCCCTCTCACTACCCCCATGACCAAATGCATTGGAAGAATGCTTTGCAGAAAATGTAATTTCTTACTGTTTTTCTTCATCATCTGTATTCAAGAATGTGTTGTCCTTAGAAGCGTGCAGGATATTAAAATGAGCAACTGAAAGATTTAAGTGAGCTCAGTAAAATTGCTGAAGGAATGGAGAGCATAGAAAATGCTCTGAATTCAAAAACACATGTGCATAGGAGAGTGGGTAGAAAAGCTGTATTGTCTGGCATTTAATTTCCTATTTTAATGAGCTTTAATGGATCTTGTATGGAGGCAGGACACGGGTGTAATCTCTTAGTTGCAACTCAAAATAATTTGCATCCAGCCCTGGGGACTGTGGCTCCTACTACTTGCTGTTGGGGTGGAAGTGGAGGTAACTGCCTGGTTTCTCCTCTCTTTGCAATTGTGGTGCAGTATTTCTTGGCAGCTTAGGCAATATTCGGTTGTGTTTCTCTTGAATGTGAAGATCCTTCATCCCAGGACACTGAAGGTTGGTGTCACACTGTCAGCAGCACTTCTTGAGGGACAGATCTGTATCTTTCCTTCTTGGGAGGCGAAGTTGGCACCCAACAGCCCCCAGCAGTTTGATGCCCAAGGCAACTCCCTGCCCTGGGCCTAAAGTTGTCTATCAGATGTCTTTTAGACTCGGAAAACTGTGTGAACTAACATGCCTGCTTTTTTCTAAGCCATGCCTGGCGTGTCTGACCTCTCTCTGGGCCAGTTTGATTTGAATCCAGGGTAAATCTTGTTGTATCCATTTCCTTTCTCAGCCCATGGAGATATATGCTACAAGTGATTCTGCCTATGACTGGAAGGACTCTGGTGGTTCTACAGTAGCTATTGTCAAGAAAATCTCCTTTGTGTGATATTCTAACTGTGATATCTAGTGATTTGTGCTTAGAATTGCTCTTTTTCACAGCCTTTAGGAGCAGGTCAGTCAGACAGATTTAAGGAATGTTTAAGGAATCCTTTAAGGGATGCTTTCATTACTTTATTATCAATACATGCTGTTCGATCTGCTCTTTTGTTTTATCCTACAGTTATATGCCTCTTCTGGGTTATATTTAAAATCAAAATGCTTCAGACCCATATGTCTTAATAAATTGTGATGCTGAGGTTGGATTTGGTTTGCTGAAGACTTCTGTGAAATGTTTTCTGCCCATGTATTCAGCTGCTTGGCTGCAGTGATGACCATTTGCTGACTTCCCCCTCAATTGTGTTTGTTTTTGGTTTTTTTTAATATTGTACTGTTTGCAAGGACATGAAGTGATGAGATGAGGGGAAATTTTTGAAACTAGAGCAGGGCAGGGTTAGATCAGACATTAGGAAGAAGTTCTTCCCTAGAAGGATGGTGAGACACTGGCCCAGGTTGCCCAGGGAGGTGTTGGAGGCCCCATCCCCGGAGACATTGAAGGCCAGGCTTGATGAGGCAAGATGTCACTGTTTGCTGCAGGGGGTTTGGACTACATGGCTTTGAAGGTCCCTTCCAAATTTGTGTTCTATGATTCTGTGATTCTGTTTTGTTCTTGGTTCTTCATTGGTGCTTTCTGTTTAGAGTTGTCCTTTTTTTTTTGGTCTGTGTTTGACAATGGAAACATTTTGGGTGCTGCTGTTCATATCCCCTGGGTCTGGACAGGGGATCTGACTTGTCAGCTGGTGATGATGTGGCCAGACTGGTTTGTTTGTTTTTCAACTCATGAAGTGTTTTCTAAATGTATTTCAATGAAGGAAAGCACCAAGAATGGGCTTGGGTACTTTTTTCAAGTACCATCGTTTGCATTTTCCACTTGTATATTGGTGTCTACTGTAGAAAGGAATAACTTGTATTTTGATGTTCTGACAATCACGTTTGGAGGCAGCTGTATCAACCTCTTGTCACCATTCCTCTGTCACAGCACAGTTTTGTGTGAGTGATAACTTCATGCCTGTGAGGAAAAAGATGTGTTATTTGATAGATTTTGAAAGGATAAATGTTCTTCCTTGGAGATTCTGTATCATGAACATTATTCCTATTGAATTAATGCTTTCCCTTTAGCTGGAATGGGTGAGCTGAGTTTTTCCCTTGCTTTTAATGGGTGACTTCCACCAGTGTGTGGGAATGGGGCATTACAATGACTGTCTCTCTTATGATCCAAAGAGCTTTAATATCAAAAACATGGGGTTTATATTTCAGCAACCCCTGTTGACATGCTGTCTTGCTGCTAAGCTTGGATTTTGAGCAGCCTTGAGTGGTTTTAACTGTTTTTGAGACATTCAGAGTTTCTTTTTTAGTTCTTAGTTGAAAGAACTGTTATAATTTATATAGTTAGCCTTCAAGAAAACCTATCACGTTTTTTCCATCCTTTCTTGTGATGGAAAGGATGGAAGGAACAGATCCCACATCCTTCATTGCAGAGTATCTTGGTATTTCATAAGAATTCCTGTAGTTTTTTGCCACTGCAGTATCCCCCTCTCCCTTCTCTTCCCCTCCATAATAACACTGACGATTAGAAGAAGTTGTCCAACTTTTTAGACTCACTGTCTGGGTGATTCCAATGAACTCTTGCTTATTTCCTAACAAAAGCAATCTGGGTGTAGATTCTGCTGTGATTCAGCTGATGTTTTCTCAGAGCACAAAGTGTGACAGTAGGTGATGAAACATTTAGGTGACAGATGATGACTGCGGTGGTCTCTGTCCTGGGAGGGCTGCCAAAGGGACAGAGAAGCAGCCTACCTGACATCATGGGAAGCATAAATACACTTTTTTCACTAGATTTGCTTACTTGAGTCTGAGAAATCATGGTAATTGTTTATTTACTAATTTGGATTTTTACATAATTGATTATAAATTGCTCAGTAAGCAATAGGAGAAGAAGAAAAAATGGCCTCATGTTGTACCAGGGGAGTAACAATTTTTCCATTGAAAGGGTTATCAAGCATTAGAACAGGCTGCCCTAGAAGAGGGTGAAGCAGCAGATGGGAGTATTTAAGGGATGGGCAGACATAGAGCTTAGAGATATGGTTTAGGGATGGTATTGTCAGAGGTGGGTTGGTGATTGGACCCAATGAGAGCTTAGTCCCTTCCAACCAAGATAATTTAATGATTTATAAGCTAATTTTTGTTTCTGGAAATGTAATTCTGTTGCTGTATGTTTACTTAGGGAATTTGCAGGTTTTTTTGTTTCTCTGAGTGTATTTTTCTGATACTATTTTAGTACATAAGATACTATTTAAATACTTTTTGTTTTTCATTAATTAGATTTCTTTTTAATAATTTCATTTCACAGAAATGCATTAGGTTTAACCCAGAAGCTTCAGTGTGGGTTGCAAAGCAACGGATTTTGTGCACTTTGAATCAGAGTTTGAAAGATGTCCTGAATTATGGGCTGTTCCAGCCTGCAAGCAATGGGAGAGATGGGAAGTTTCTGGATGAGGAACGACTTCTTAGGGAATACCCACAGCCAGTCAACAAAGGAGTTCCTTCACTTGAGGTATTTTTATATCTAATGAAATATTTGTATTCTGCAACAAAATATATGGTAAGCTGTATTTAAGGTTTCTCCATGCACCTTATTTCCTCTGGCTGCCTCTTGGGAGAGTAGTAAGGGAAGAGAGGGGGGGTGTTTGTGTGAATCAGTCACACGCAGATGCTGGAATTGCCCCCCTTTGTGTTGCTCATGCAGAGGCTGGGCAGCTGGGAGATGAACAGGGACAGACTGTTGTGCTGAGTAAACATGGAGCAGAGCCAGATCACACTGAAACACAGTATAGCAAGAAACTGGGGCATGAAACTAGCATTTAATTCATTTTGATATTGCTTGTATGGTGAAGAATCAACCACTAATAATTTCCAGTTAATTGACTAACACAAATGCAAGAGGCTTTCAATTCCTAACTTTTCTAGAAGTTTATTTCAGAGATTGGACCCCTGATGTCTGTATTCTAGCCCTAAGAAAAATAAATAACCACTTTAATAACCACTTTATTTGCTTTTCCTGCGTCTTTGCTCCTTGTGAAATTCTTCTCACTGCAGCTAAAAGATTGCAATTCAGGGGTTAAAAGTGGTCTTGTGAAAAGCCAGTATTAAAGCTGCATGCAGTACAGTTTCCCTGTCCAACAGACATGCTGCATTCTTTAAATTCTGTGTAGTACAAGTAGATATTAGTAAGTTATAACTATGCAAAGCTTGTGATTTTTAGCAAAGATCTTGCTACTCTGGCCATAAGGTAAAATTTGAGTGAGTTTTAACCAAATGAATGAGGCAATCCTCTGAACCTCATTCACAGGATCAGTCCTGCTAAACATCAAGAGAACTATTCCCATGTGTAACTTCAGTCTATGTTGATAAAGGGATCCTTTTTCTCTTAAAAAAATGCTCAGAAATGTTAAGCTGATATTTTGAAGTAAGTATTTTTCTTATTTAACACGCCATCCCAGTTCTTCTTTGCACCTGAAAGTGCTCAGATACCCTTCAGGAAAAGCTCTTTCACTCTAATTCTGGCTTACTTATGTAGATTCTACATTTCCCATACACCTCCACTGTACTTAAAAAAGGTATGAATTTTAAAAGTTACTTAGAGATGAACTATAAAAATAAGATACTGGTATACTGTACTGACTATTGGTGAATATTCAAAATGAAATGCCAATCCTTTTTAAAAAAGGTTTATCTAAAGTTACAACGTTGTGGGTAATTTCTGGTAAAGTCAGGAAATTGTACTGTAAATTTTTAATCAGAATATTTAAAATTAATTCTTTTCTTTCCTTCCTTAGTTTCGATACAAGAAGAGAGTATACAAACAGTACAATCTAGATGAAAAGCAATTGGCCAAGCTTCATACAAAGGTATGCCAAATTTATGGGACAAATTAGTAATTCATTTGCAAGTTACCAAAGTAATGTGTCTGAGGAATAAGTAGGAGTTGGATGCCAGTTGGGCCAATTGCAGAGACACCAGATACATGTTAATTATGAGCTGAGAATTTCTGTCTCCCATGTTCTTCCATATGTATAGAAGTACTTTATAATGTAAACCTTACTTGATAAATTCAGTGTGCTTCGTGCCAAAATGCCCATCTATATCTTTAGACTCATTTGCAGATCAGAATAATAATGATTCCCATACACTGTCCTAGTTTCTTACCACATTCCTTCCTTGAAATTCTAGAAGCCACACAGTAAGCTCAAAAACTTACTGTATTTGACTTTTGAGCACTTATGAACTGTAGGAATTGTGCAGTTAGTGTAAAGTCATGTTCTCCAGCATGTATATTAGCCACTGTTGAGTGATGTCAATGGTTATTGACATCAATTGAGAGAATATCTTTCACTTTCAATCGAAATTTTCTTTTTAAAATTAGAGGATGATTCATTTGTCACTCTTTTTTCTTTCAGGCAAATTTAAGAAAATTTATGGATCACGTGACCCATCTCTCAGTGGAAAAAATCACAAAGATGTTGGACCGAGGACTGGACCCAAACTATCATGACCTAGAAAGTGGAGGTCAGAACAATAAAACCAGTAGCATAAAGTACAACTTTGGGTTTGTTCAACCTAAATTGATTAACAGGCTGAATCTCAGTTCTTTATGTTGCCTTTGTAACTCCAAGCTAATGGAATTGGTATGATTTTGCTGTCCAAGGAGAATATCCATTATAAATAATTTTCTTTGAGCAGTATTTTTAAAGCAAATAATTTTTATTTTATAAATTTGCCCATCTTTTTTCAAGTATGTGTTCTTCTGTTCTTTAGAAACACCCCTGACTTTGGCAGTTCAGCTTGACAATACAGTAGAAGTGATAAAAGCTCTGAAAAATGGAGGAGCACATTTAGACTTCAGAGCCAGAGATGGAATGACAGCCCTGCACAAAGCAGCTCGAGCCAAGAACCCGGTAGCCCTAAAGGTAAATGCTTTCAGTAGCAAATTATACATTATTTTAGGAAAATGCAGATACAGAGGAGAATCATTTAAGGTAATTACTGTTTTGTCCTCAGTGTATCTTGGAGGATACACTTACTCTAGTGCTTTCTTCCCGTGGCTTTCAAATATTGGGATTTGCTTTCAATAAATGGCTTTTAATTTATGATTATTTATTTTGATAGGAATGGTGAAAATGGTGAAATTTAACTTTATTGGTACACTAGGCTGGATGTGTCTGAGGAAATAAGAGCAGGGTTCTTGCTGCTTATCACTGTGAAAGTCGATGCCAGTAGCATGGATTGCACAATGTATTGTAACTGTTTTGGCTACTTCCTTTTTTATTTTAGCAGGTAGTCTTAAATCACTTTGGTGTTCTAGATTAAATTGTATGTTTATGGTTTTTCTTTATTTCCTGTTGACAGATACTCAAATTGCATGACATTTTTGAGAAAGCATCTTGTAACTGAAGAGGTGAATATGTTGTAATGTGATGTTTTCAGACCTGAGATTTCTGAACCTAATGAGAGGATGGAAATTGGACATTGCCACTCATTATTTCCTTCTATGCTCATAGATTCCTTTAGGTCCTGTTTCTTCTGGGTCATATCTTGCTTGATGTACTCTGTGCTGTGCTGCATGCCATTTATCTTCTTAGAGAGCAAAGAGGAGGCTCCTGGGAGACCTTATAGTGTCCACCAGTACCTAAAGAGGCCCGCATGAAAACTGGGGAGGGGGGTTGTTCGCAAGGGCATGTAATGACAGGCTGAGGGACAGTGATTTGAAACTAGAGCAGGGCAGGGTTAGATGAGACATTTGGAGGAAGTTCTTCCCCATGGGAGTGGTGAGACAGTGGTCCAGGTTGCCCAGTGTGGTGTTGGAGGCTCCATCCCTATAAACATTCAAGGCCAGGCTTGCTGAGGCTCTGAGTAACCTGGTCCTAGTGCAAGATGTCCCTGCTCACTGCAGGGGTTGGACTTGATGGCCTTTGAAGGTTCCTTCCAACTCAGCACATTCTTGTATTCTTTATTACAGCAAATATGAACCTTGCTTTTTCAGGTGGAAAGGTCCCTTTATGGTTGTAAGTCCCTCCAAAATGTATTTTTTCACAGTTTGTTATTGCTTTCAGACCCTTTTAGAGCTTGGAGCATCTCCCAACTACAAAGACAGCTGTGGCCTGACACCTCTGTACCACACTGCTGTTGTGGGAGGGGATCCTTACTGCTGTGAGCTGCTACTGCATGAACATGCGACAGTCAGTTGCAAAGATGAAAATGGGTGGCAAGAAATTCATCAGGTAGGAGATTCTGATTTTTCTTTGGAGTTGAAGCTGCATGAGGAAATGTGCTGTGACTGCTTGAAACTGTTGAAGACAGTTAAAAGCTGCTTTGAAGGCTTCACAGATGTATTTCAGTCCATACACACACAAGTATGGAATTACTTCCTTAGTCTGTTTGCTTGTTACTTCACATCCCGCTGTGGCGAATTTGTAAATTTGTGAGTTTATTGCTGTGAAAAGTCCAAGCTGCTCCTGTGGCGTTCTTTAACTTTGAAATCCTGTGGTTTCTATGGATTTTGCTGCAGAAATTGCCATCAGTATACTTATGTATTGGGCTTTTGGAAGATTAGCATCCCATCAATGGCAATTCAGTAAAAAGAAGTGTAACTCATTCTTTTTCTAAGGTGCCAATTTTAGCATCTCTGGTAATTCTTGCATGTTTGTCAGATACTTTCTCCTTTCTCTCCGGTGAACTTTGCAGGGAGATTGGGATGCAGATTCCTGCTGCTAGTTGCCTTCAGTATGTTGCGCTGGAAGATGTTAAACTCCTATGAACTCACAGTTTGAGTCAGTTTTCTTTCCCTTCCCTTCTCAGTGGAAACTGAGATTCTAATGGTTTTTCTTTAGCTGTTTGTACATGGGGTTTTCTCTCTTACATATTCACTGTGTGGATAAAAGTGGTAGAGTGCTCTGTAAGGAAATTTATTTTTAAAAAGTAACCTTTTGAGGTTCATGGTGCTCTTGACTCCTTGAGCCAGCGGTGCCAGAATTCACCAGGTGCTGGCACATCTGTCAGCTTCATCATAGATCTAATTGTATCTTTAAAAAAAATCCTGTATATTTGCTAAGGCATTTTCTTATAAAACCTTCTCTGAACTCTTTTTTTTTTCCTTGGCTTTTTCAGAAACATCCAAATATCAGGCAGCAATGTAAAAATGCTTTATTAATTTCTCTTTGCATAGCTTAAAAGTTGTTAATTTTTGAAGTTCAAAGATTCTAACAGTCCTAATGTAATTACAGCTTCCTTTATGCCTGTCCTCCGTGTGGTTGAATTTGAGTAGTCATAAAAAAGAGAACTGATGTGGTACGATCAGATAAATAAGGATATAACTAATCAATCTTACAGGCCTACTTAGGTAGTCTAGGCTCACTTTCTTTTCTGTGCACTTATCTTTTTAGTACACAACTTCTTTTGTTAAAAGAAATGGGATGTAACTGTGATACCCAGGTTTGGGCACACAACTGAATTTTTTCACTCTAAGTACACTCAGATTGAGGTAATTTGGATCCATCCCTGGTAAGAAAAAAAGAGAATTAACTGACTCGTACTGTTTCTGAGGACATGAAGGAGATGGATCGTATGTATCAAAGTAATAACCCATCTGGACTTGCTGAAAATATGGAGAAAACTCCCTGTTCTGCAAATCCAGCTTCATACACATATGGCTGTTATTTCTCATAATGAATCAGAGCTTTCCAAACCCGTTGTTTCAGTTGTAATCCAATATAGGTCAGTGTTTGCATGTGGATTATGAGCAGTCTGTTTTCAGTAATCGATAATACAAGTGTTGCTCAGTGAATTAAGTAAGATGATGACGTGATATAATCCCATCTGCTGACACCCGTGTGAAAAAAGCAAATTTAAATTGCGTAGCAAGTTAAAAATTGGTAGCAAGTATATTTTTTACTTTGTTAACAATGTCTTTAGCTCTAGAAGTGAAGCCTCTGGGTTGCCCTTATAGAAAGGGGAAGAGGAAAGGTGATGGTTCATGCTGTGCAAAGTTATTAATAAAAGAATATCTCCTGGATATACCAGTCTCTGTTGACCATAGTGGGGAGCCCTGGTGAATACTTTGGACATCTTGCCTCACATGACCTCTGTAAACGAGGGAAATGTGTCTTCCCTGCATTGGGAAAACTGGGTGAAATCCCACTGTAGCAAAGGGATCAAAGGGCCTGATTTTAGTCATGTTTATTGTACTAAGAATAGAAAATTGGAATGAGTTCTTGTATTTTAGGATTTCTTTTAGTATTTACATCCTCATGTTCATCCCTAGATGTTAAAGACTTGACAGAATTGGTAGTTTATAGCTGTGTATTTGTTCTCATCTCCTAGTCAATCAAAAACAGAATTAAGGTTTGACACGTTGGATGCTTGCTTTCCATTGCCTAGTGCTAAAATGTTCCTGTTCTTATAACAGCTAGAGTAACATGTCTGTTATTTTGGCAAATAATTTGTAAATTAATAAGCAATTTAGTAAACACTGAGATTTTTTTCCCTGTTCCTGTGTGTTGAAAATGAAAAATGGAGGAAGATACAATGTGATGGTTGGGATACTAAAGTGAGATTTAAGAGGTGTCACAGGTATAATTTGAATATTGAGCAATCCACTTAAATGTTCTGATTCAAATTGCAACACATGCAGGTTTCTGAATCTCCTCCATCTGAAGTCAGAGGTAATTTGGTACTTAAGATAGAGCAAATGGCTTGGTATCCCTATACCTTTCACCTTAAATTCCCTAGTATTAGGCCGACTGATACTCATCTGAAATGAAGTTATAAACACTACACATAGGGAGGTGCTCAGCTGGTGTACTGTAAAGAGGGAGGGTGTCAAGTAAACAAGGCTGATGAATGGAAATTTCTCAAGCTTATTTGCTAATCAGAAAAGTTTCAAATCTCACTGCAGTCTCTTTAGACCCAGAAATAAACCTCTGCTAAAATTTTATTTGTGTGAATGATAAAGTAACTCTTGAAGATTTCCCCTTCTTTGGATCAGTGTCCTGTGTGTTTATTTGATGTTACAGAATCAAGATTACTACTTCAATTTTGGACAGATTTCTATAGACTTTTCCCCCCTTAAAAGCAAGCTTTGAAATCTGGCCATCTTCAGTGCCATCTAGTGGGCAGCTTTTTGAGTATTAGCAAGACAAGAAGCCCTGTCTTCTTGTCACATTGTCAGTTAGGAATACTAGTGGATAAAAAGTGCCAAACTTTTTATTTTGTCTATCCCTTAAACTTCTTCAAATAAGCAGACTCTTAAATTTATACGCAGACTTGCTGTACCTCAAATGCCCACACTGGTGCTTACAGGCAGTTGTGCACATCTGGGTGTTAGTCTTCCCATCCACTCCAGGGGTGGTTCTAAAAATTAGGTACTAAGTAAAAAAACACCTTCTCTGCTAAAAATATTTAGTTGGAATTTTTGCCTAGATTGTCTAGTAACCAGAATATGAATTAATCTCTTTCCAGGCATGCAGATATGGACATGTCCAACATCTGGAGCACCTTCTCTTCTACGGTGCTGACATGTGTGCACAGAATGCCTCAGGAAACACAGCATTGCACATCTGTGCCCTCTACAACCAGGTGAGCTGGCACACACTGCTTCTGCTGGCACAGTCGCACCTTATTGTCACACCCATGGTGACATTAAGGTCCCTGGCAGGAGCCCTGTATGTGCAGAAGTGGGATGGATTTGTGGAAAAGTCTGTCCAAGGAATCCAATCCCATGAAGACTGGATTGCAGTGCTGTAAGAGAATGACATGTAGCTAGGAATAAAAGAAGGTATTGTGCTACAAATCCACTTACTGTTGAGTAGTTTCATTGTTTTGATGTCAGATTTTTCTGAGTTTCTTCCTTGTTTTACATAAGTGCAATTTGGGATAAATTTTTCATTATTATTGACCCATAGAGGCAAGTTACACTGAAGAAGAGAGCTCAATTAATTTCATTTGTTTTATCTAATGTGCAGTGAAATTTTACAGCTTTTTAAGAGCAGTTAGAAACTAGAGAGGACATAATTAAAATGATATTAATTAACTGATATTTTACTCACTGAATATAAATAGAGCTGCTCATTGTAGGTAACCAGAGTACATATTTTAATAAGAAACTAAAGCAATGCTGTTCTACCAGCTTTTTTTTCCCTAGTATCGTATTTAAATATTATTTAGATTTTATTGCTGTTCTGTTAGAATTTAAATTAGAATTAAGGAAGAATTACTTGGAAAATGCTGTGGAAATATGTCTAGATTATTGAAAAGTTACTGGATTCTCTGCTGCTTATGGCTTATCATTAAGAAATAATAGAACCATTTGCTTTGATAGCATTTTGTACTCTGCATGGGTAGGGTAGGGAGAAAATGAGTTTTACAACTATGTTAATACACAGCACGTATGATGTTCCATCAAATTAGGAAAATGCAAGTTATGAGATATGACTGTAACTAGTCAAACATCTGTTAAAGCATCTGCTTCCTAATTACCAGCTTTTTTTTTTTTTTCCAAATGTCTTGTCAAGACAGATTCCTCAGTTAGGTCTAAAACACCCTCAGCTTCTTGAAAACTACAATTTGGGGAATAATTTGACATTTTTCACTACTGTTGAGCTGTCACAATTGATGTAAATTCATAAAAAGTCTAACCAGACAGATCTTCTGCATTAATGATGATTAATTGAAGTATGGAGCAACCTGATGTATTGGGAGGTGTCCCTGCCTGTGGCAGGGGGGTTGGAACTTCATGATCTTTAAGGTCTCTTCCAACCCAAACTATTCTATGATTCTATGGAGTGTTTCTGTGGGAGCCAGTATCTCTGTGGGCTGATGCTTTCCCAGCATCTGCCAAGTCTCTCCAGCAGCATCTCTAGTTCTGACATAAACAGCTTCTGTGACTGTAGGCAAACAAAGCTTTTGGGAGTTGGCACTTGTTAAAACTCCCATCAAACTTTGAGAGGAATGAAGTTCACCTTCATCACAACAAAAAAGTTTGGATTTAGGCCTCACATTAAGAGCTTGACATGGTAACTATAATCACTTCTGTGGAAAAAGAAATATTTTTCAAATTAGCCTCATTTACATCACTTTTCCTGAGTAAGAATTCTGAGGCTTGGATCATAATGCATGTAAAAACATTTATCTTTTTTTTTTTTGCATTTTTTTATGATTGCAGTTGTTTACAAAGGTTATACAATTCTTTAACAAAGATTATGCAGTGTAATGGTGAAAATAAAATATTCCTATAGAAGTTGAGTTGTTAAACTTGATTTTGTGGAAGGTCTTGTGACTACACTGTCATGCTTCTCTTTTCCTTAATCAGGTATATGTGAAAATAGTATTTCTGTGAACAGAAAACTGCTGTTAAAAATCACTATCCTGACTTTTTAATTTATCCATTTAATTGGAACTTGCCAGGGATTGTGAAAGGTACTGGCCTTTTCTAAATACAGAGGATGAGAAGGACAGCAGTATCCCTTTTGCCTCCTGATTCCTCTAGATGGAGTCATTACCCCTTGGATTTTTCCCTTCCACCCTTCCCTAAGGTTTTTTTTTGGGGGTATACTTCCTAAATTTGATAATTATGTTTTCCTAAATTTCACCTAAGCACTGATCTGAATAAGGTCTTTTTTTAAAAAAAAATATTTTGTGGCCATCCAGTAAAGGAAGAAAATACAGACAGATGGTATGATCCTGTATTTTGTAAGTAGCAATGCTGGGATGAAGTTTACTTTCAGTCAGTGGATTGGATTCTGTGTGAGGACTGTCTGGTGTTAAATCAGGTAATTAACTCTCAGACAGCAAATTGAAACTAATTTTTTGACAAGCCCACACTTCTCACTGAAATTATTTTTAGTCTTCTGAAATCTAAAAAGCTGCTGCATATTCAGTTTACATAGCATATAACAAATGAGCAATTCTGAGCTCTCAATATCAGAAGCTGCTGGCCTGTCAGTGTGAAAAAATGGCCAAACAGGAGTTAAGGCAGCACCTTAACAATGGAGAGCTCTCAAATGTGTAATTATTATTAATTTCCCATAGGAAAACTGATCCAAGTAGTTTCTGGTGGTCACTTTTTTCTTATTCTCCTAGTTTGATACTGGGAAGGAGAAAAAAGGGAGAGATAGTGAAGCTAAGAAGGCTTCTCTTTGATTTGAAAGGAGAAATAAGCAAATGCAGTCCTTCATTTAAAATAGATTTCCCTCAAAATTCTGTTGTTGAACAACTCTGACCACTTTTGTTGAAAATTTCCTCATCAAAACCATTTAATAAATAAATCACTTTGCATCTTTTTTGTAAAATGTCAAAAAGCTGAATTGAATTTGTACAGTTTTAAAATATATAGTTTTTTTGCTTTCCTAGTGTTGAAATGTTCAAGTTTATTTAGGACAACCTTGTGGTGGAGGAGACTTAATGGGATCGAGAATCTAGGTAAATTAGAAAACAAAATTATAAAAATTACTTTCAATCATGAGTTCTACACACCGACTTACAACTTTGAATCTAGTAAATAAGCTTCATTTCTGCCACTAAAATAGCTAAACTCTATGATTGTTTTCTTTGGCTGCAGATTTACTGTTCAAAGTGAAAGGTGGCACATTGAAATATCTCATTAGGCAGAACGCCATAACTCTGCAAAGCACAAAATGAATAGAACTACTTATTTTGATGAAACATAAAACCGTTTTGAGACATGAACTGGTTTTTTTGAGGTCTTTAGGATGAACACTGAAGGTGACAGGTAGGAAATAAAGCCTATATATGGGTCATCAAACAGTCTAATATTCTGAGAACTGTGGCGGAACTGCAGAAGGTTTCCAACAGGTTATGGTCAGTCCTATTTTACAGCAGCAGAGTAGCAATTTAATCAATACACTGTATTGCTCCAAGAAAATTGCTTTCAAGGGATTTGGTTTGCCCCTTTCTCAATTTGGAGGCCTGAAGCCATACTTTTCCCTTGTTGAAAGGGCTGCATTTGGTTGGTGCTGTATCTTTTAGTGTTTTTTGGGAAGATGGGTCAGTGCAATGTGTATTGCCAGGCCAAATCATTTCAGGTGCATTAAAAAGCAAAATAATATGTTGAATGTTGAAAATTGAAGATAAGTTGGAAAGAAAGCAGAATAAGTGCGTGCAAGTGGTAAAACTGCTTTATTTAATTTTTCTGTTTTATTTAAGTTTTAGCAGTAGAGGAAGATAACCTTCAATCCTGGTGCTCTTTGCTGAACTGTGAACAGTTCCATTTTCCCTACAAGATAGTAACACATATGAGAATTTGAATTTATTTTTGAACTTGTCAATTTTAGGCAAAATCTGATTCTTCAGATGGTGTTTACAAGGTATGAATTCTTAAGAATTTAGTAAAATGTTTACCTCTCACATTCCTCACATTTTTTACACTTGCATTTATTTTCTACATACTGACAAAGCTCCTAAAGTTGAGTTGTATTTAAAGTACTGTTAAATAATTAATTTCTGAGATTATCTCCTTCATTTACTTCTTATCTAAGGAAAGTTGTAACAAAGAGCAGCACATCTCACAATGTCTATTTTGTCACTGAAGAGCCTTATTTAACAAGTTTACTCTGCTGCTGTTTTTAGGAGAGCTGTGCAAGAGTGCTGCTGTTCCGGGGAGCCAACAAGGAGATTAATAATTACAACAGCCAGTCTCCATTTCAGGTAAACAAAGAATATTTTGGGTAAAAAAAAAATTAAAAAAATTTCTCCCTGCCCTCCAGAAAAATTTACCAAAAAATCTCACACAATCTTGGTTTTATGGAGAAATTACATTGCACAATATTGAAAACAGCTATAGAGTAAGAGGACTATTTTTTGAAATATTGGTGTTTTTAAGAAGAGAACTAACTACTTATGAAAACTAACTTTTGTGTAATGCAATAACCTGTCCTGGAATAATGAGGAATGAGAGAAAAACCCACTCTTAGCTGTTTTGGTGAGATTGCCAGTGAGTCTGAGAATCCTGTGAGCTGTTGATGGCAAAACATGAAATTATTGTTGTCCTGTAGCCGGATGCGATTTGCTTTTTGGTGATTCCTAATCACAACTAAGAGAGATACAGAATGTAACTGGATAGCTAAGCTTTGCTTAGCCAGAAAAGAAGCTCCTTGGATGTGAGGCCAAAGAGCTGGGACAGTTTTGGGTATGGGCTTGATATAATGCCCTGCCATCTGTTTCCAAAAGGAAAGGAAGCCTTGCTTTGCTTTGATTTTTTTTCCACAATTTTCTTATTTTAAAGTATTTTCTGAAAGCTTAATTAAAAACACAAATGGAAGGAAATTGTTTGTCCAGACGGTTCTCAGATATGCCTGACAACCTCAAGGCCTCATTTCTGAAGAAGTCTTAATTAGCCTGGATTTCAGAGAGACAATCATAATGCAAAGTGACGTCTGAGAAATAAGAATGGAAACTGTGCTGTTTTAAGGAAAAAAAGAGACAGAATTTTATTCAAGTTATAGAAAATGGTGCTTCTGGAAGGATGTTGGTAGAGCACCATTGAGAGGAACTCTTCTGTTGTGTAATGTGAGTGGGCTGTTTCCCAAAACCAAATTGTCTTTCATCCAAAAGAAATCATGATTTGCTTTTGCTTGTTGTATCTTTCCCATTACATCCTTGACCCACTTTGGTTAAACTCAAGGAAAATGCCTTTTTTCTCATATTTTGAATTCATTGTAATATTAACTATGTACCACTTTGGCTTCCTAAATTTTATATGTAGATAGTGCCTCTGATTTTCAGGCTTTTTAAGAAACCCCCATCCAAATAAGCACAGACACAGGCTGGGTGGAGAGTGGCTTGAGTGCAGCTCCGTAGAGAAAGACTTGGG
>VZTY01002981.1:180644-191418 GCA_013400935.1 Turnix velox | reverse complement strand
TGGGCCTAAACCAGGACACTTATCAACAATAATTTAAAAATACCCTCCATGATTAGAAAGAAACACCTCATGAAACACAAAAGGGTTGATTTCATTTTGTTAGTAAAGGAGAAAGTCAGTATGGGAAAGATTATCATTCTATTCACAGTGTTTCCTGACACACCAGTTAAAGTCATACATTGAGTAGTTTATAAAGCTGACTGAAATTAACTTTCCAGGTCCATATGACATTAATATCTTTGTGTCTCCAAAGGGATTATCTACAATATATTTCTTCTAATCAAATTTGAAAACACAATAGCATGAAGTCCCTGAACCACAAGCTAAACACGAAGCTCTACACAGTACTAAACAGCAGAATACTCATAATAATTTGTTACTATAATGCTTCTGACAATATGCAAAAAACCCATGGAGGGCAATACTGAATTGGAGGTAAGTGCATAGCTGGTGAAGTTTTGTCAGCTGGGAAGCATTCTATCCTTCCTGTGTGGAAAAAAAGGCTTGTTAGGACTCTCAAACAAAACATTTCCTCATAGTGGAACCCACTTTTTTAAACAACTGCTGGACACTGTCAGATGTGATGGAAGTTACTTAAGGTCACTTTAAGGTCAGTACTAGCTGTATAAGACTGCAACATACTTAAGGTCATAGATCCTGGGTACTAACATTGCTGGTTGGTCATATGAACAAAAAGGTTTTTCTGGGAAGCACACAATTTACCATATTTTCAGTCACTGCAATGAAACAACATTAATTCACTAGGAATAAAGTCTGCTTTTTAAATAGAATATTATTGTGAGAACAATATTTTACAATCACTAACATCTTTCCATTAAACTTCTACGCAGAAACAAAAAATAATCTACTTTACCTGTACAAAGGTGAGAGCTGCTTTCTGTAGTAAGCATTCAGCATAACAGATTTCAGCATGCATTTCCTCTATATAAGAAAGAAAAACTGTTTACTACTAGTGACATTATTGTCAATATTCCCTTTTTGAAATTAATAGAACAAATAAAATGCTGCTAAGAAAAAAATACCAAAATTCTGTTGTGGTTGATTTTATATCTGCTGAGTAATAGCTGTAATACCTAAATTCCATAGAAGTAGTAATTGGGAAGGTAACTAAAAACAATCTGCTGTTTTTCAGTGACTCACACAACAACTTTGATCTTCCCAGAGCTGACTTCCGGTACAAAAGCTTGTCATTCTGGTCATTGCTCTCTTGTACTTCCCATTAATCCTAAATTTAAAAATCAGCCTACAGCAACTAGTTCTTCCAGCTCTTCTTCTGTGTCTTGGAAAAAAAGGCTTAAAGGTGAATGGCACTTGCACTTTTTCTAAGTCCAGTAAGACACTATGAACACATTTTCACCAATTCATGCTCAGCAAAACGAATGCACCAGATGGACTGTCTGTCCTCACGCAGCATCAAAGTACATTTGATTTAACACACAGGATACAAATTACTCTGCACCCATGCTGCAAGACCACCCACATGCACAAAGACATTGCATGTAGAGAGCATGGTGAGTCTGCCTTGTCAGGTTACCAAAAAAAAAAAGCATACTTGATTCTGCTCAAATCAGAAATAGGGGATCAGCATTTTTAGTGCCATGAACAATGTACTGATACCATTTCCCGAAATACCTTGAGGCGAAACAGACAAGCATAAGACTTGTTAATATATTCTGAGCTGCCTTTAGATCAGTTAAAAAACCAAAAGAAAAAAGGGAAGGCTCAATCCCCATTTTGAGAAGCTTCACATTTAGAATCCCAACATATAGGAGGTTATGCATATTGGTCTGACTTCTTGAGCTTTTTCACTTTATTTCAATTCTGTTTAAACCACTTACCTTCACTCAGCTGATCAGTGGATTGTTTAGAAACCAGATTGGACAAGGACTCCACCACTGTGTTCCTCTTCCTGAATCTAAATCAGAATGCAGAAAAAAAGAAACACATGCAGCATGAGCAACATTTCAACATAAATATGAATTACTTGCAATTCTTATGTATTTCAAATCATAGTTTATAGACATATTTAGTAAAAGGGATGATTTTCTAGTAGTTAAAATTCTTCGAATAGTCTATTCATGACCACTGGCTTTCATCTAGGCTCAAAAACCTATCCAATCTCAATTCATGCTCCAAGCATATCTTTACTGTACTTCAAGTGTACCATAGCTTCTACCTGACTTCCATCCAGCAACTGCAGTGTTGTCTCTGATGCTGGGCACACCACTTAAAATGGACTTCAAGGTTTTATGAATTACTTTATGTCTCTTAAACCTGTACTCAGAATTAGAATGGAAAAAATCAAAAGGAGGTCTAATTCTTCTTAATTCTTTCAGTGTTTATGCCCGAGTCATATACAATGCCAAAGTCACACACTTTACTTTCAGAAGATGTCAACTGTCAATGTTATAAATTGCTAGCTCAGGTTTATAAGTAGCTAAAGAAACAATTTTACATCCAGAAATGTAGTGTATTTTTAAAGTCAGGAAGTAATTAATTATAAATACTGAGAATTAGCTTATCATTTGTTCAGAGTACTCTGCACAGGATCCTGACAATTGTATGGCAGTACAGGTTAATATAAAACACACCAAAATCATGTTTAATTGAGCAAACAGTTCTTCACCACCAGAGCACTTATGCCATCTTTGTGGGACATAAACTTCTATGCAGCCGTTACTGAAACTATCTGAACTATAAGTTATTATAAAAAACTATAAGTTATTATACCATTAGGGCCCAGCTTTAAAAATAACCTTTACCTTTAAGAGAGTATTTTCATGATGAAATGGAAAATTCAAATATAGAAGTTCTGAATTCTTGAGCTCCATGAAAAAACAAAACCCACAAGTTGAAATAACCCAGGCAGTACAATCATGCAGTGTCAGCTAACGTGTAGGTCTATACAGCCAACCACCCGTTTACCAACTCCGAGGGCTATACATGCCCTTACCAATAATAACTGTACAGTGACGCTACTCCATCTTCCCAAACTTAGATCACTATCATACTGACAACAGTCTGCTTCAAGAACACCTTACCAGATTAAGAGTCTCAGAAGTGTTCATTGCTTGGGCTTACCTCTGACAGGTCTGCAAAGCATCCTTCATTGTAGAAATTCCCATTTGTATATCTTGCTGTTCAAAGGTCATAGCAGCTTGCATAACTAAAATAGTGCTGTATCCAAGGGCATGGTACATACTATCCTTAGACCTAGGACAAACATATAAATCTTGTGCATTTAAGCAAAACTTTTAATTGTAGTACAGAATTAGACACTGAGACACTTGTCTTAATCTGTGAAAAGAACAATTAAGTAGAAAAGTAATGAACGTGAGAATATTATCTAGCAAGTATCACCTCCCATCGAGTGCTATACATCTGCCTCCACATGATACTGTCACAGCAAGTTCCAGAAAATCTCCAAACTCAGTTACACAAATATTTGTACCTCATTATGTGCTGTTTAATTATATAAAGTAGCAAGCTATAAACAAATTAAGACTTAATGTAAATACTTGCCCGTCTGCTTTCACTTAAGTAAGGATACTCTTCTAACATTACAACTTGACCCACAGATACAAAAATCCACATTTGTTTTCCACAGAAAAACAAATATGCATATGCTCAGTTCTACATGAGTGGTCCTACAAAAGTGGTTACTTGAGGTCATATAGGTAAGCCTACCAGCTGCAGCAGCAAATGCTATTGCCAGCTGTAGTTCAGGTGAGCTAAGGTTTTGTCAAACCAAGTTCCAGAGGTTCAAGAAAATTATGACTGCATTACTCCTCTGGTGGCTCCTTTGGTACTGTACTATCCATGACCTTCCCTATTTAAATCTCCCGAGCCTCAACTTGTGGTGATGGCTCATCTGCCACTATGTCTCTGTCCTTGCAATTTTCCTTCAATAGCTCCAGATCACTATTAATCCCAATATCATATTCTTGACAAGCTAAAAAAAACACAGCTCTCACAATCTCAATGAGTTACATGCTCTAGCCATGGCACTAACCCACTGTTGGACTCTCTCCATTTTCCTCAGCTTTTTTCTTAAGTCAAGAAGTGTCCCACTAAATGCAATTCTCAAAGAGTATTTTAGGACAGTCAAGGAAGCTAAGACCCTTGGACTAAACGTTTATTTCTTAAATGGATCAACACTGTTCCTGAAATTTTCTGTAGCATTGAAGGACTTAAATCTACTTTCATTAAAAGGCTATTTTACAGTTAAACAACTGAGGTTATTATTTTTTAAAGTTGGATTTTTGTTTCCTTGCTACACTGGGTGCTCCCCTGCAGATTAGCTGAATACAATGTATAATAAGACCAAAATCCGCTAGTCAACTGGAATGCATAGCATCAAAACCATGGAGTCTGGAATTCTTTTTCTTCGTATCAATTGTTTACTAAAACAAGCACTTCACTGTTCATGCACAACACTTGTATGCAGAGCTCAGTGTTCTGCAATGCTATTCAACAATAGTTCTAGCATACACAAGTACAAGTAGGTCTTCTCAAAGCATTGCTCAATTACAGGAGGAGAACAATTAATAGGATTCAGATCCAACACCTAAAGAACAGTCACCCTGACTACTTGCCCACATAGGCACAGGTAAGCTAGGTCTATCCAGTGAAACTTGCACCATTCTTTAGGTCTCTGCATCTGCACTGCTGTGCTTTGTTCTTCTCAGTGGAGCAAAGGTAAGAGGAGGACAGGCAGTATCAGTCAGAACGTCACAAGGTGACCTTTAAAGGTAAGCACTGCTGTGACTCAAATGCAGCATAAAAAGCAGCAAAGACAATTCTGGACTTTTCTTCCAGCTTTGTGATCTCATCAAAAGCAGCTTCATTGTACAGATAATCTTGCTCCCATGGCTTTTCCCACTGCATAAGGAAAGATAACTTAAACTCTTACTAGTCAGAGTCAGTGCTTCGTCTCAATGACAAGTAAGTGCACTGCTAAAATCCAAAGATTTTGAGAAAAGCCTATGGACAAAACGGAATAAATAAAAACTACTATCTTCAGAAACCTTAAATTAATCATCAGCTACACTTCACACTATCTGTTTACAGTCTTCAGTAAATAATGGGATCTCACCATGGACGAAGTAGCTCCAGGGCTTCAGAGAACTTATTGTTTAGAAATAAATTCAGGGCCATTGAACATTCTTCCAGAGCACTCTTGAGATCCATCTTGGATGCCCTAAAAAAAAGAGATTCTTAGATTACTCAAACCATAAACACAAACACAAAACAAAAAGTCTATTCTTCTTATAAAATATGGGTGGTCTTTTACAGCAGTCTTGCTACTCAGTTTTAAAACACAGCTTTATAAAAATGAGCCATATGTTTCAACACTTTTTCCATGCTACATAGGTACGTTCTTTTTGTTTATTCAAGTTTATGGCTTTGCTGTCCTTTTTTTAAACAGTCAGTAAGCAATTGGAGTGCTGTGTCCAAGCTTTCATCTCTCCCCATCTGTACAAATGCAGTTTCAGACTCTTCATTCAGGTCTAAATCTCAAGATGATAAAGTTACATTTTCATCCCAGAAAGAAGTAAACACAAACTCACTCTGCAAACAGCTATGCCAAAATTAGTCCTGTCAGAAGACAAGACTGCAGCTATGCCAAAAGCTTCTGTTTTTCCTAATTCACTTCAAGTAAAATCATCTGCACATACTGAAGAGAAAACTGCTACCTCAGCTATTTTTTTATGACAGACTGAAGGGCACTCATAAATTGCTCCTTGGGCAGAACTGGTGACAAACTGGACATACACTTTCACAATTAACAACTAGAAGTTTCAAAGCCTTTCATGTGCACAGCTGGATCAGGAAAATATAATCTGTCTACACCTTTAAAGCAGCAGGTTTAGGCTCTACAACAGGCTTTATCCAAGGAAGGTTAAGCGGTAGTAAACAACACATCATGTCAATGAAATGAGTTATTTAAGTGGTGACCAGAACAGAACTCTGAAGAAGGAATTTAAGATGAGAAACACGTACAGCACAGCTGTTTTGAATCTGAGAGTAACATCCCCCCCCAGCAAAAAAGAAAACATGCCAAGAAAAAGGAGGCCATAGAAATATGACTGGATACGTTTCCACACAGAATCATCATCTCCCACCCTCCTCCTCTCTTCATCACCCAAAAGTGTTAAAAACATTGTCTCTGCTTTTTGTAACTCTTACAGGGCCTAAAACTGGGATAAGGGCAGATGACATCCTAAAACTGTTTTCAGGTTTATTTTCTGTGATTCTTTAGTTGCAGTACTTGAAAACTTCACATTTTGGAGAAAAATACAAGCTCTAGTTCAGTACCTGGCAACTAATAGAAATTTATTAATGAGCACTCCAAGAGGCAAACTGCTCTTTGTAATGAAGTCCTGAACTGCTCCGCAGACAAAATGCGGCAGTTTTACCAGCAGACTGCTACCAGCAGTTTTAGAGACAATTTAAATAGCTTTATTTTCCTCCATGCTGGATTTCAAGTTTGACTAGAACATATTCCATTTTAAGATTTATGTGGTTTTACACAGCAAAATCCTAAAGTACTTAAAAGCCAAAGCATTTATACCTTTGCTAAAGCTGCTACCATTAGCTGTTCACAAAGCCTTCCTTTAGGTCTTAGGGCTGTGCACAAGCTGCAGTAAGGGTTGCATTCTCACTGCAACCTGCTGCCCTGACCTCCAGTTCTCCAGCAGAAGCACCACTGCCACAACAGCAGAGAAGGGGCACCAAGTCACCCAGAATATGCCTTGCCAGCAAAGCATACCATTCCCTCCCCATGTAAACAAGGTTGCACCCAGCCCATCACACCCTGGGTTTCATCCCAACATCTGGTCCTCCACATGGGCCTGGGGAATGAGCAATGTAATGCAGCCCACAACTGCCCTACTACATGGAGTACAGGTATCAAAATCTTCATTATCCTAGAAAGCAAACACATGTTTGTGTTCTCCTCACTGCTGGCCTGTGTCACCAACAACACACTGTCCCACTGCCACCATCAGTTTATGTTCTCTCATTTCAGTACTATTAAGAAAAAGTCTAAATCACTTCCCAGTTTTCTTCTAAGTACTTCTTAAGTTCTGTAGAGCAAATTTACTTAGGTCTGTGTATAAACACACCAGACCCAATAATAAATCAATCAATCCATCACATAAAGCAATAGCAGTACCTTATCCTGATCTGCAGGGAGAGAAAAATAGTTACAACTCTGTTGTATACTACCCTTTATATCCTATACTGCACTGGAAGATAAATAGAGAACACAAAGGCATGCTTCACAACTCAGATTATAATGGCTAAGTTTATTAATACTGTTATCTAGACAATAATTTTTACAGGGCAGTTTCATTAATTTTAGCAATATATTATGGTATATTTTTTTCATTCAGAAAATTTCACACTGTGTATGTTAATGCAAATGTATGGTTCTATTAGAAATCTTCTTAGAATTATAAATCTTATCCTTGAGACTACTTTAACTGAAGTGTTACAATTGATCTGTAAATAATGGAGTTGGAAGGTTTGTTTTTTTAATTTTCTAAGTCTTCCTGTATCGAATCTGTGTCATTCATCTTTGAAAGACAGTTGACAATCAGGTCTACAGTGATAGAAATATATAAGTAAATCTATAGCTTTATTTTTCAAATTTCATCATGAAAAGTATCCTTCCTACTCAGCTAACCAGAATTAAGTTATCTTTCAAAACAAATACGAAGAAAGCAATTGTATTTTACTGCATTCAGTCTTGGGTTACATAAACAAATCTGTCCAAAATAAATGGCTAATCAACCAGCAGAGAAAAGTATACATTTACGTGTCCCCTTCAGATAGTATGCTCTCCAAAGAGCCATAGTAAGAAACAAGAAATTATTCTAATTCATTTTAAACAACTTGATTTTATTAGTTAATTCCATGAATACCATCTGCTAATATATTTGTACACTATAAATCTGCACACTTCCTGCCCTGCAATAAGCAACTGCTGGAATTATTTTGGAAGTTGAAAAAGAATCTAATCTTTATATAACACAACCATGGCCATGCTGGGTTTTCAGCCGTTATTACAGAGGGCTGTCAGCCATCTGTCTCCCAGGTGCCATCATGCCACCAACTCTAGCATCACCTGGGCATGTATCAGTATTTGTAAAATGATTACTTAAAAAAAGGTTCCTGGCACCTGGTCAGAACTATCTTTTCCAACTATATGGGTAAGCAGCAGATCATACACTCCAACATGTTGCACTGCTGCAATGTTGTGTTCCTAGCTACTCATTAAGATAGCTTGGAGATATGGTGTCCATAAGGAAGTTATTAGCAGCTTTACATAGGTTTCCCTCATCAGCTGCTCCCAATCATGAAATAAACAAAAAAAATCGACTAGAAAACTTCAAAATGTACCAGAATACTTAGTGTTAGGGTGGTAACAAAGATCATTAGTAATTTTCAATGCCTGCATCAGAAAGGCCATACCCAGCAGATCAAGAGAGGTGACTCTGCCACTCTGCTCTGCTCTGCTGAGACCCTTCCTGTAGTACCTACATTCAGCTCTGGAGCTCTCAGCAAATGAAGGACATGGACTTGCTGGAGAGGGTCCAGCGGAGGACCACGAGGATGCGCACCTCTCCCCAGTGAAAACAGGCAGAGAGAGCTGGGGCTGCTCAGCCTGGAGAAGAGAATGCTGTGGGTATCTACAAGAGGCCTACAGGAAAGCTGGGGAGGGACTGATTGTAAGTGCATGTAGCAATAGGATATGGGGCAATGGCTTTAAACCAGAATAGAGCAGGTTTAGGCTAGACATTATGAAAAAGTTCTTCACTATGAGAGTGGTGAGACACTGGAACAGGTTGCCCAGAGACCAATGTTTGAGGTACCATCCTTGGAGGCCAGGCTTGATGAGGCTTTGAGCAGCCTCACCTAGTGTAGGGTGTCCCTGTTCATTACAGGGGGGTTGGACTAGATGACCCTTGAAGGTCTCTTCCAACTTCATGATTCTATGAAGCTGGCTTCCCTTTCCTCTACAGGCTAGTCTAAAACACAGTGTTAACTACTAGCCTAAAACAAATTAAAGAAGTCATTGCTCCAGTAGTTAAAAGTAAGTTAAGTAAACATTTAACAAATTAAATAGTAACTCCTGTTGACATCAGGACTCACTGTCAGAGCATTCCTGAAAGGCAGTTATATAGTTATATTTAAGTACTAACTTAGTACCCCACTGCTGTCTTTGATTTTTCCAGAGATTAAAAGAAATTAAGTCAGATTCTAATACTCCTGGTATAAAGATCTACTACTTTGTCTGTTAAAAAAGGATTTGGAAGATAGAAATAGGAGACCTGCAGCAAAGTTTACTTTTAATCTACCTGTATTTCCCATCTTTTAAAACATATATTTAGGACTGAGTTCCACATTACAACAGCTGCACTAAAATATGCAAACTGTACTTTTCACAAATTGGGACCACAATTCAGGTTTTGAGTTTCTAAATACATTTGTTTGCTCTTTTACAACAAAATAATCACCCTCAACTGATAAACACTTCATTGCAGTGACTTGGTTTTGCACTGCTATGGCTCTTGCTAACACAAGTCTCCCTGGGTAACAATTATGAAAATGTTTGAAGCCATTAGTGGGAGCTATGTAAAACCTCTTGAAGTGCAGAAAATCCCCCATGAAAACCTAAAACTTGATAATAATTCTGGTTTTAAACGCCCACATTAAGACGCACTTCCAACAAGCAAGTGGTGTGAAAATAGATTCTTAAAAATGGGATAGGATGCTACTTCGATGACCAGGATCAAGAAAGTAAAATACATAGAATCTAACAGAACACTTCCCTCAAAAATAACTACTTCAGCAAACAAATGACCTGTAACACTGCATCTTCATCAGTAGAATCTTTTCCTGGAATCACGGAACCATTCTGGATTCTGGGTAGGAAGAACTACGTACTGTTGTAGTACTCTTTTCAGCAACATATATGCAGGAATCTGCCAGAGTATTGGATTAGCAAGGAGCTTCTGGACTTGGCTACATGGAAAAAGAGAATGTATCAGAAGTGGAAGCATGAGAGGATTAACTGGGAAGAGTATAAAAAGGTGGTCTGAGTAACCTGGGATCAGGTTAGGAAAGCTAAAGCCCAGGTACAATTAAAGCTGGCCATGGAAATAAAGGGGAACAAGAAGAACTTTTACAAATATATAAACGACAAGAGGAAGGCTAGGAAAGATGTGGACCCTTTCTGAAAGGACACTGGAAAGCTGGTCACAGGGCATTTGGAGAAGGCTGAGTTCCTCAATAACATCTTTGCCTCAGTCTTCGCTGTGAAGGCTTGATTGCATAACGCAAGTCTTAAAACCCAAGAACATAAACTGGGGGAAGCAGGATCCCACACAGTGTGTGTGAAGAGCACGCCTGACCAGCTGAAGAACTTGGAGGTGCACAAGTCAATAGGACCTGATGAGATCCACCCACGAGTCCTTAGGGAACTGGCAGATGAAGTTGCCAAACCACTGTCCATCATATTTGAAAGGTCATGGTAGACTGGTGAAGATCCCACTGACTGGAGAATGGAGAACATAATCCCCATATTTGAAAAGGGAAAGAAAAAAGATCCAGGGAAACTACAGGCCAGTCAGTCTTACTTCTGTGCCTAGTGAAAATCATGGAGCAGATCCTCCTGAAGGTGCTGCAAAAAACACATGGAGGATGACACAGAGGTGACTGGAGGCAACCAACATGGCTTCACCAG
>VZTY01002981.1:143558-180341 GCA_013400935.1 Turnix velox | reverse complement strand
AAGGGATGCCATCCAGAGGGACCTTGGCAGGTTTGAAAAGTGGGCCCGTGCTAATCTCATGAAGTTCAACAAGGCCAAGTGCAAGGTCCTGCACCTGGGTTGAAGCAATCTCAAGCACAGGAACAGGCTGTTCTGTCTTCCCCTCTTTCCCTTACTGAAGTGAATACTATGCAGATAGACTGTGCCTCTCCCACGTAAGTGGCACTGAGCTCTGGGCTACTGTGCTAGTGTCTGCTGTCGTGTGTTTACCATAAAAAACCTCAAGCCTTCAACGGAGTCTAGGGGGCCACAACCCACTGTCTTCTTGGAAGACTCTCTCTCAGGCAAGACCAAAAGCTGTACTCAAACTACAGTATCAAAGGTCACATTTTACAGCTCAGAGACATCATTAATCATCCCTTCACATTCATAACTTGCACAGCATTATGTGCTGATTTGTACTTGATGTCCCCTTGGCTTACTATTTAGAAAAGATCCAGAACATTGAAAACAGACACCACAATGCGCTAACCTTGAATGACCCAGACACTTTGCATTACTACAACGCAAAGGACTTCCCATCCCTGGCATTCTTCATTTCGCTATGTTTTTAATTTTGAACAATGTCTCAGATCAGCTGGGTTTCAGTAAATCCCAGTCCCACAAAGAAACCAAATCAGTGCAAAAAGCAGAATACTTATTTTCTTGAGTAATTTTATTCTTCATCAATGTATTCCTCCTATGCTTCAACACTTTGTTGTACAATTATTCCATTAAGGTTTAAGTAGAAACAGAAAACTTAGTAACAATGTACATGAGTCATAGGTCAGAAACAGCTACTTCCCCAGGAAGGTTAAGGAAGCATAACTGAAGTACTCACTGAAGTAGTGACATGATACTTAATAGCATTCCTTATGCCTACTTAACATTCCTCCATATATTTGGAGATGTCTCCTATGTCTCAAATTAATCAAGGATTGCTCATCTCCTTATAAGCATCTTTGAATATTTATGTCCTTGAAAAAAACTTGTTACAGTAGGACTAGCAACTGCGAAGATTTGCAGGAATTGCTTTCATATTAACAGTAACATATATCCATGTGAATTCGTCCTATGCAAACGAGCTGAGAGAAAACTCAGCTATTCTTTCTGCCCCCTGGATATATCTCTTCAAATAGTTTTATTCATATTTTAAAAGCCCAGAAATCATCACCATTACGTTATCCATTTGAGAAGAAAAATCTTATCCCTCTCAACAATCACTCATGTACTTCACTATTTGTAGTGATATTTCAAAATCTTGTTTGGACCCTTTTCTCACAAGTCCCTTCTGCAGACACAAAGTTGGAACACCAGTGTAAATCTCATCAGAAAATGAGACACTTTGTAGGGGAGAGGTACTACTTACCTACCACAGAGCAGTAGGCAGCACTGCTTCTCATTATCAGTAATTTCCACAAGTTCCATGGCACAAAATGAAGGCTAACATGGTATTAGCTTATTGCCAAAACCTACAAAAATAACCTTTTAGGTCTACATTTTATGTTTAGCCTTGTTCAGTAAAAAGTTGCTGAAGGCTTACATGATCCCAGGCAGTAAACTCCAGACTTACACACAGTGACCACTGTGAAGGTGTAAAGACGTAGCAAGACCAAACAGAACACTTTTTTTTAAATTATGTTGAAATTTCTTCTTATCACAAGGGGGTATTCCTAAAACTCACAAGTGTGGGACATCTCTTTTTGGTTTGATTTTTTTTTTGTTTGGGGTGGGTTGTATGTTTTTAGTATGTACAAGCAGTGACGCATGAATTTCAGAAATAATTTTTTTTACCAAGATTGAATTTAAGGAACCTGGATAAAAGCAGAGCATGGATCTTTCTCTTTGAGAACACTGACCCAAATAAGGAACTGCACACACTCCTGACATCCCCACTATGCCAGTGCTGGCACAAGTCTTTGAGTATCCTGCTGGCTAGGTACAGGAATTGGGCTCCAAAAAAGAATTTTATTCTTTCACCTGTATACATGCTAATCGTTCCTCCCATTTGGAGAGCAATTTTAAATGTAGAATCAAATCAAGTAACCTTTCTTCCATTTCACAGAATGTCAAGGATTGGAAAGGACCTCAAAAGATCATCTAGTTCCATCCCCCTGCCAGAGCAGGAAAACCTACATGAGGTCAAACAGGAAGGCATCCAGGTGGGTTTTGAATGTCTCCAAAGAAGGAGACCATGCAACCTCTCCGGGCAGCCTGTTCCACTGTTCTGTCACCCTCACCCTAAACAAAGTCTTTTCTCATATTTATGAGGAACGTCCTGTGTTCCAATTTGCACACACTGCCCCTTGTCCTATCATAGGAGGTCAATGAGAAGAGCCTGGGTCCATCTTCCTGACGCTCATGCTTTACATATTTATAGACCTTGATGAGGTCACACATCAGTCTCCTCTTCTCCAAACTCAAGAGACCCAGCTCTTTCAGGCTTTCCTCATAAGGGAGATGCTCCAAACCCTTACATCTTCATGGCTCTGTGCTGGACTCTCTCAAGTAGTTCCGTGTCCTTCTTGAACTGAGTGTTTCTTACAACTAATAAACTAAAATGTGACAAATCCTTTATATTAAAAGAATCACGGTACTTCTAGATTGCCAATCACTTCCAGTTTATGAACCAAAAGGATTATTAATAGGTTAGTTTAAAAATAACCAGGGAAAGATAAGACCACAAGATCAATAGTTTTTTTTCTAACATAAGCAGAAAACTTTCTACAAACTATTTTATTTAAAACTCAAGATTTCAATGCCACTTACAACCATACAACAGCAAAAAGCTTACACCACAAGGCTAGAAGTTTGAAACCTTTTTCAGGTTAAACAAATCATTTTCTATCCTAGGCTATTACCATCATTAATACAGAAATCTACAAACTACACCTATCTCATCAGTATAACAAATACTGATTTTTTTTAAACCATACAGTAAATCCAGTAGTCATAGTTTACCTTCATAGAAAATACTACATTCATTATGTACATATCCCTTTTTCTAAGTAGAATGAACTTTAGATTAATAAAATTTTGTCCTTTACATATCCTTTGTAAAGCTAACCAGTACTGAAAAATTTTTATGCTGATGCAAGACAGACTGATAAAATAAATCTTCTGAAGGTGTAGTGTCTTCACTGTTCCAGAACTTCACCAACACATAATGTAGCAGTGCGTGCAATAAACATTCATTTAACAAAATCCAACTGGCAGCAAAACCATCCAGTGCTGCACTAGACAAATTTGCCAACAGGCACAAATTACTCTAAACCCTCACTATATTGCAATCCATTCAACAACAGACAGTTTTTTAAAAGCAAGACAACAAAAGGAATAAAAAAGACCCACCCATAAACACTCGGTGCACTACACACCCATAAAAATGCTAATTTAGCTTAAATGCTAATAGTTTAAGCAGCCTGGGTAACATGCCTTCCTTCCTCAGGCCTTTCATGCAAGCTTATTTAAATACAACATTCTATAGGAGAAAGAGGCCAATGTACAAGCTTCCACGTCAGTTTTGGAGACCACTATCTATGCACAGAAAAGGCAACAACAGAGGGTGGAACTGCCACCTTATGAAGCAATCCAGCTCAGCAAGGCTGCACCTTCCTACTCAGCACTACTTGATTATAACACAGTAGGACTTGGACAGTTATCTGTACAACTGCATTGGTGAATCCCTGTACTGTTGTCACAGTACCAAGAGATCTGCCAACAATATCCTTTGCACAATGAAACAACCAACCACATCACTAGGGTATTTTCCTTTCCTTCTTCCCGTCCTTTTGTTTAATAGTGCTTGGGTTTTATGTTTAGTTGTTCTTTGGGATTTCATTTAACTGATAGCTTTGGGGTTTTTTTTAATTACTTTTTTTCTTCTTTGCCTTAGAGCCGTGACAGAAATGCTGATGCAAAGAGAAGCAGCACAGCCACCCAAAATACACATTTGTATACATAATAAAGCATCAAAAACTGTACTGTCAAACAGCTGTAGAAAAGCAATTGGAGGACTCAGAAAAATGAAGATAGTATTAATAAAATACAGAAGGGAAGACATAACAGAGTGAGAGAAAAGAAGAAAAGGCCATGAACAATTATTAAAATTACATGCATGACAAAAGCTGAGAATGATTTTATATTTTTTATCTCTTTCTTTGCAAAAAGAATTAAGATTGACAACTTTGCAGAAACTACTGGAATTTCAACAAGGGAGCATTTTAATTGTTCAATCCTTAATATCTGATCAGGCACATGTAATCTAATGATGAGGCAGATGGAATGCAGATAAAGCAATGCTCCCTGCTGCAAAGCAGTAAATGAGCAGGGGGAGGAAAAAGATGTTTGCTAGCAATTATTTTTAAAAAAGCAAGCTCTAACTTTAGCAAGGTCCAATTTTAATACAGGCGACCACTGTTTGTTATTTTGCTTTTTTATTGCTCACAAGAGTAGAAATAATGTAATAACTATCTTATGAATTAAATGCACTAAAAAAAACCACATAAAAAAAATAATATACAAAAACTTCCCTCCTAAAAGTCTCATTTGTCTCTGAACTTTAAATGCCATGCCATAACCTGTCACAAGACCAATAGTGTTTCTTTGCTTTACATTCTGCATGTGCATCTTGTTAATTTTGAGGGCATGCACAGGAGTGTCTTTGTTCTAGTTAAAAAGCAGCCCAGTAGAATGCTGCTTCATAAGAATCTGGTAAGCAAAGCTAACTACAAGAAAGCAAAAAGTTTTGCTTCCAAATATTTATGTCCATAACTGAGGGGGCAAGCAGGGGAGAAGAGAAAGGAGCTTAACCACCTTCATTGAAAGTGTGGGAAAATAATGACTGGTGTATCCTCACATATACACATTACTCTACAAATGCAACAAAACAAGTGAATAAACACAAAGTAAGAAAACTAAGGCCAAGCTGATCATCAACTTGAGCGTTGGGTGGCACAATAAATAATTCCAAAAATAAACTCATTCTCCTGGCTGACAAGCACCTGCCATTGCCAACATCGGTTTGCCACCCTGAAAAACAGGAAAAGACAGGCTACATTTCTAGGCATATTAATTTTAAAGAAAAAAAATGAGTGTTCATAAATATTTCAATTTTGGACTGATCATTAATCAGAACGAGTAAATCAATTTTATTGCAAGCTAGGTGTTTTCCTCCCCTCTGGGGAAAAGAGAAACATAGGCACTTATATCCAAGATCAAGTTCTTAAGTTCAACAGAGAACTCCACTGCACACACACTATAAGCAGGATGCAATTTTCCTTAATGAGACACCCAAATTGTGGGATCATGATATGTGATGACTTTCTGGGTTACCTACTTTCTCACTTGAATATTTATATACAGGTTATCTAATTATAGAAACAGCTGTAAAATAATCCTATTCTAGTATATCAAGCTTCTCCAGCATGAATTTGACATGACATTGCAAAATATACGTAATCCTATAAACAGTGAAACAAACAGATCACAGGAATTTAGCTGTGACCACAGTTTCACAGAGGGGAAGGGAAAAACAGAGCAGTATCACCGTCAATTTGTAGGTAGGAGAAAAATCTGCTCTATGCTGTTCTGCTGGACACTAATGGAAATACACAGCACTATAAAAAGTTATCAGATTTATTAATGGAACTCAAGTGTTACAACAGCATTTTTAGATGCATGCTTTAACACAAGTTCTTTGCAAGTGAAATGAGAATTTACTATGTTTGAGTACTCTGTATCAGACTAACAGTTTATATGAAACAATCCAGCTAAGGTCAATACATGCAATACTGCTCAAAACGAGCAGCTGAATATGCCAAAGAGTAATTCTTTCAAAACTTAATATACATCTATAGGGATAAATGAAAATTCACAAAAAAGGACAATATTTTCTCTTGAAAATAGGTCTAAATAGGACATTCTGACAAGAAAATAAGTTGAAAAACATCCTCTTAAAAGAGCTAGCACATATAAATTATAGCTTAATAACAGTTTTACACAAAACAAATAAAAATTTACTTGTCTTGCTACAGATTAAAGAAAATAAATAAATCACATAGCAAGTAGGACACCATATTGGACCAAGTGTTTTTGGGACTAACACTGCGTCATGCAAATACTGTCTCAGCTCCAAACATTTAGGACAGTGTGATCTGAAGACACTCCTAAACTTCAAACGAGTTTACTGAAATTTATTACATTGTGAGCTTGTAGCTAATGCAGGAGACCTTAAATTACTAAAATACCTAAAATTACACTAACATTCAGTACTCAGAAAGCAGAAAACTGCATCTCATGAAATAAAACATTTACATTTAAGTAAAAAAAAATCTAACTTCAAATAGTTAAATCAGCACAGAAAACAGAAGCAGAAGGCACTCCAAGATGAAAAAAATAACTACAAGTCTGATGTCCTTAAACCACATTTTTAGGAATGACATCCCAAAATTCACACCTTGTGGTGTTCTACAAACTACAGCATCTGAGCTGATTAAGCACTGACATCAGCAGAGAAGCTTTTGCTCTCTAAAAGCATTGCTCACCACTGCAACATGCAGAAGAAAAGCAATCATATCATAAATCCATTGCGAGTATGCAATTTTTCCCCCCTTCTTCAAGGTAATCCATTTAAAAAACTATTTCATCATTTAAATGTTTATCTGCCAAAGTAAATTTTCACAGGTGAAACCCCATAAATTTGACTAGCACATTCATGATTCCAGGAACTAGTAGGCAGAGATAATGTACTTACAGGATTATTTCCGTTAACTTCAGGTATGTAAATATAGTCCTTATTCAAAAACAAGTACTTCTTTAGGTCTGGCTTTTCCCCACTGCACACACACACACACAAAAAAAAAAAGCCACAGAACAAAAGCACAAAGAGAACTGTTTCTAATTTATTTATCAGTATCCATGAGGTTTCATAAATGCATTGTCATGCCAAAAGTATAAAAGGGTGAAAGCTCAGAAGCCAGCAGCTGGCATCTCCGTCACTCTTCATAGCCGAATTCAAAAGAAATGTCAGTTCCAGTGGCAGCAGCTACTCAATGCTGGAAGCCGATGCCTCTGCGGGAAGAGGATGCTGGGAGATTTTCCCAATCTGTGCTGCAACCTAATTCTAATCCATCACTCCTAACTGCAAGGAGAAAATGGAGACAGGAGGATTGCAAAGTGATTCATATGTAAAGACTAAAAGAGAGTTACCTCAGGGAGCTACCTCCTGAAAAACAACAAAAATTTTAAGATGATGCTATAATTAAAGTAAGGCAGAAAAGGAAAACTGTGCTAATGCAGCTGCAGTAAAAACAGATCAAACACACAAGAGTTAGTAGCAAGCAGCACAGAAGAAAGCTAACTAGCTCATGTTTGATTTTCATTATTTGACACTACACAAAATGTAAGTTTTTAACCCTTCAAAATTTTTCCTCAGAAGTTCTGATTTCTAGCGAGACTCTCATGACCAAAATAAATCATTATCACGATGGCAGTTAATTTTCTCCAGGAATATAAGCAGCAGCAGAAAAAAGTAGGAATCAAAAGCAAAATAGCTGCAACAGAAATAGTTTAATTTTCTGCTACTTAACTGCAATGTCCCAAGTTTTCCCATATCTCATCTGGAGAGATTGGACTAAGGAGATGAAACTGTGTCCTCCTAGCTATGTTTGATGTCATGAATAGAGATTCACTCACTAAAAATGGCTTAGAGAAAGCCTTTGAAACATAATGTAGGAAAGTACATATTCACATTATCCATTTCAGATGGGTGCTAAAGTAATAAAAGCAGTAATACTTCCAAATAATCTATTTAAACTGTTTACTTTTGTAAACACAATTAAGAAAACACAGTATTTCCTTGAGGAAACCAAAGGCTATCTACCAGGTTTTGCAGGCTTTGCAGGGCAAGTGAGACAGACATCTGTAACTTATGAACAATAGCACCTTTGAAATCAGGTTACATTTTAACAGAAATCATGCCCGATGGTGTTCCATACCAAGGAATTCAGTGATACCCAAGTTGCTGTCCCCAAGATTTGGAGCACATCTTATGAGTGCTGTCACTTCTCAGATTCATAACTTTTGGGGGAGGGAGAGCAAAAACCACCGGGATTTCTCGTCCCAGTTGGACATGAACAGCAAACCAGTTTTGAAGCAATGCTGAGCAGCTACACAAAAATCAGCACAATTCACATAGAGAATATAACAAGTGCCGTCTTTAACTCAGTGTGAATTTCAGACAGTCCACAACAGAGGCTACACATCATCTTAGAGAAAAAGCCACTAGTACACGCAAAAGTCACCTTCCCTGAAGCACAGATTGTTTCCCAAATTGAAAAAAAACCACAAAAACAACCAAAATGCAACATCGTTAATACAGAGTAAATTTTTTTGTTTAATAGTTTCAAATAATGTCATAAATCTGTTTTTCAGTTCCTTTTCTCTAAAAACAGCCTTCTCTTCAATATCCAAATAAGTCATAGAATCATATAATAGTTCAGATTGGAAGGGACCTTAAAGATCATCTAGTTCCAACCCCAACTCCTTCAGCCTGTCTTTATAAGATAGTTGCTCCAGCCCTTTGAACATCTCCATGGCCCACCTCTGGACCCACTCCAACAGCTCAATGTCCTTTTTATGTTGAGGGCTCCAGAACTGGATGCAATACTCCAGGCGGGGCCTCACCAGAGCCAAGAAGAGGGGCAAAATCACCTCTCTGGACCTGCTGATCACAATCCCCTTGATGCAACCCAGGATTTGGTTGGCCTTCTTGGCTGCGAGTGCACACTGCTGGCTCATGTTGAGTTTGTCATCTACTCACACCCCCAAGTCTTTTTCTTCAGAGCTGCACTCAAGCCACTCTCCACTCAGCCTATATCTGTGCTTGGGATTGTTCCGACCCAGATGCAGGACCTTGCACTTGGCCTTATTGAACTTCATGAGATTAGCACGGGCCCACTTCTCAAATCTGTCAAGGTCCCTCTGGATAGCATCCCTTCCTTCTGGTATATCAGCTTGATGTTATCTGCAAACTTGCTGAGGGTGCACTCAATCCCACTCTCCGTATCTCATACAAAGATGTTAAATAGCACTGGTCCCAGTACTGATCCTCGAGGAACAACACTCATCACCGATTTCCACTTGGATAATGAGCCATTGACTGCAACTCTGAGTGCAACCATTCAACCAGCTCCTCATCCAGTGAGTGGTCCATCCCTCAAATCCATTCTTTTCCAGTTATAGACCACAAGTCACAGACTACAAGTTTCTATCTTTTTGATCTGTGTTGAAGCTCATCTTTCAGTTTTATTATCAAAAGCACAAATGACTTAAATATGGTACCATCAATTCAAAACATTGAGTCTACATCCCTTTCAAAGTCTCACGCCTTTCAAAGACACCAGTTCTTGAGTTGCCCGAGTGCAAATACATGTTATTTATGTGTACTCTATGCACAGAATAAACATTAATTCCCAGAAAGAAATTTAAAAGGAAGGAAACAGGTCAGTATATCGTGCATTCCAGCACAACATCAAGCTTACTTCCTGAGAAGCTACACATACAGAGGTGGAATTGGACATTTCAAAGTCAACAGAAAACACCAGTATAAAAATTGACACAACATTGCATGAAGTCTGGTACTCAAATGCAAACACAGAAACAAATCTTACAGACGCAAACAATGTAGTTGCAATAAATTCAGAAATGTGAGGAATGACATAATTAGAACTGGTATAGGATAGAGAAGGACTATTAAGATTAGGCTGTTGTCTCAGTACTGCTATTCCAAATCCTGAGACTTACAATATACAGTATCTACTCGATCATATTTACGTAGCTGTGAAAATGTCATTTAATGGAAACAAACATCACCTTTACTGGATGTTTATTTCCTTCTGACCTTGAGGGTCAAACTTAAATTATCAAAATTTCATTTTCTTAAGTTGTTGCAGCTGTCTCTGGCCATTTTAAAACAATGCCAGAATTTGAGTTCTACCTTGGTGAGATAAGCATTATTCTTAAAATTTTCTGCCTCCTTGAGTGCAAACTTGAATTTAGGGCCATTTGCTCAGCTATTCAGTTTCACTTACTAACAAAACCCACACATGTGCAGGTATAACTGAAATCTTAACTACACTTCTGAGATTACAAGGATAACCTGTACTAACTTCCTTAAACGCTTCTGGCCCTTAATCTATCACTCCAGTAATACCACACAGAGCTGCTTTGGAAGGATCAAGGATTAACAGCATCCACCTCGGGGTAGGAAAAGGAAATGCAAAAGAAGAGTGACAATATAGCAATGAAATGTGCCTCTGCTGAAAATTATAAAGATAAAAAGCCCCAGATTTACATGTAAAACTTAGAAACCCTCTTTGACACAGAGGGTGATACTTAGGCAAAATGGCAAACAAATCTACTACAATGCTTTTCCTTTGGCTTCAGTGCCAAAGTAAAGAATGTCATTTAAAGGTGGAACTCCATTTAATGGTCCTTCCCAAATTCTACACAAGTGTTTTTGGCTCATTACAAAAACTCTTTTGGAGTGACTGTGTACACCTACAATAGCCACTAGAAGTAGATCACAAAAGAGTCTAGATAAAGAATCTAATCCAGTTTCCTCACAGACCTGTCCTGATAGTTGACAGACAGCACTGAAGAGTTAGGGAAGGATTTTACCCTCTTAAGATAACTCATTTCCCCTTTAACATCTAACCTGCACAACCTGTTGTTAGGCAACAACATTCAGTGACTACAGCAAATTAAAGCCAAATTCAAATAGTAAAACCATTTGCCGGCATTTACTGGAGAAATAAACACACCAGTGTTATTCTATGCATATTTTACATGAAAAAAAAATTAGAGTGGTGTATGAAGACATAGTTCCCACACGTTCCTTCCAAATTCTTGACACGAGCATTTTAATGAAATTCAATTGGGTATAATTAAACTGCAATAAGTCACTCGTACCAACGTCAGGCAAGTCATCACAGAGCTACTTGTGTATCCAAAACCAGGGATCAAAACATCGATACATAGGAATATCTTATGACAAATGCCATCAACAGCAAAAATTAAAAAAATAAAACACAGCTTCCTAAATAGCTCAACCTCTGGGAATTCATTGTTTCAATGTATTAGTGTTTCCAAATCTCTACTACTGTATTATTAACACAGAAAAAAACCTGCTATCCATCCTAGATGGAGAAAGGTAAAGAATACCCAGTGAGAAACTACATTTGGGAAAAGCAAACAATCAGCATCCATTTGAAAACTAAGAGTTTCAAGGGAAATAAGACTGAGGACTTCCACAAGAGGTTCCAAGATTTTTTTCAGTTCCTTAGGCACTTCTTTTTCGAAAAACTTGTACCTTCTGAAGAATTTTAGCAAAGAGCCTAATTAGATGAAAAATTCTTCCTAGATACAAAACTACACTCATAATTCTATGCAATTTCTATTCTGCGGAGAAGCTAGTTGTCTAAACATAGAGCAAGTCAGAAGCAGCAAGCATCCTAGCTGAGATTATCCTGCTCTTATTGGTCAAATATTCACAAACTGAGCCACCTCTTAAGTCAACATAATTTCTCAAAGGAAACTGGATAATCAGGTGAACTGCCCAAACAAGTGTCCAAGTGTCCCAAACTTAACAATCTAAGTTACCAGCCAGTTTTAATCAGACAGATTCAACAGAGAAGCAATGGAATTAGGAGACTAATATTAGCACAGGAATATCTGAACAGGCATCTAATGAGGGTAAGACTACAGTAGCAATACTTAAATTTTCTGTTTCCTGCTGTGTGGGGGGGGAGGGGAAGAAGAATCAAACTATCTGTCTACCATCCAGAAATGAGGACACCGGTGCAGCTAGGGGAAAGGAGATTCAAGTAGGTCACAAGGAGATGTGCAGGGAAAGTTGCAGTCATCTGGTGGGGGAAGGTGTACGCTCATAAGACAATTGTCTCCATGAAATGAAGATCAATTAGTTCTGTGCTCATGGCATACTCTACATTGCACGGGGGGAATCCTGGAGAAACCATCATCAGAAAATACTAAAAATTCACTGTGAATCAAAGAATTTCATTATAATAAGAAGATGACACTGTCAGTTATTAATGCTATTGAGGACCCTGTGAAGTTTCCTCTGTAAGAATTAATTTCTTTCTCCCTGTGCTATCTAGGATAGTGAAGAATTTACAGATCTGTTCTGAAGCTGACTAACAAAAGCATGTAACAAACTCCCTATCTGAAAAAACTCTTGATGAAAGCTACTCAAGGTGAATAACACTGCATGAAAAGTAACAAAAGCTCTCCCATATCACAAGTTCTTATCGCTCTATGGCACAGATATACTCCAAATTCCATTTACCATTCATATTACAAAAGTGGAATAAAAATTTCTAAGAAGTCAAGCAAAAAAATTGTTAAGAATAGTACTGTTCAGACTTGAATTACTGATACCTTCTGCCAATTTACCATGATCAGATAATTCAAGGTAGACAAGATGTAGATTAAAACCACAAAAACAGAGCCCCACATTTTCCTTCCAGAGAAGAAGGAACAATTATAATTAAAAAACGTACAGAATTCCATAGCACTTTCTAAACTTATATAATTTAAGAGTTGGAATAATAGCAGAGACTGCAGATAAAAGCACAGAACTAGAAACATTTTTCTTTGAATACTACTAATGTCTTTATTAATACTTCAAGCCAGCCTAGAAAAATGAACACAGTACTCAAACATATACTCAAACCACAAAAGCATTCAGAGTGTGACACTGAGAAATTTGCTTTTTTTTAAAGTGTGTATCCAGTTAAATTTGAGATGCTTAGTATTTCCTTCATTTGGATCAACTAATACTAAAGCATCTCACTTTTGTAGTATTACCAGCTGGAATGGCCAGCTGTTCTGGAAGTTACCACCAAGTTTGCCTAAGAAAGGCACTTATGAGTCATTTATGAGTCTGAACATTCAACATCAAATTAAAGCTGCATTTCAGTGTATGGAACACCTTCCTTACTGAAAGTGAGACATTGTCCTCAATTAGGTCAAAACCCTGTCACTGAAGACACAGATTAATCTCTACATTACCTCAAGATTAAATCTCCTGCCTCACATTTACGTTTCTTGAGTAACCAAATAAACAGGCAATAGACTTCATGAAGACTATTCAGCACATACTGCACATCTCATGATGAGTCAACAGGCTAGTCTGCTAACAGGTGATAAATATTGCCTCTTCCATCTATCCAGGTTTTACTATATTTAGTGCTGCTTACTTCAACATATGCAGCTATGAGCTCAAGTCTCACAGGGTATTTTAAGAGACTTTTTAAATACCATTATCATGAATCTTAGGCAATGCAAGCTGTATTTCTTGATGTAGCTGTTACACCAAAGCTGTGCCTGTATTTCAGGCACGATAATGATTTAGTGTGTTATTTTCTACATGAAAAAGTGAAATAATCAGATTAATTATAACCACACTGTATTTTAGAAAAATAAGTAAGAGCTCAGGGAATGTTACTCACACTTTGCTCACTCCTAGGCATGTGCAGGCCTATCTGAATAGTAACTGTGGGTGGTTACACATCATTTACACAGGCTGAACTAATGGCTTGAACTTAAACAAATTGAAAGTTAGGTTTCAGAATACACATATATATGAATCAGTCAACAGTGTAAGAGCACAAGGATAGTAATTTTGGCCAGTGTACAAGAACAGCAACCACAGCAGCTGGGAGATATTAACTAGCATAACAGTATCAGTTCCACTAATATTCTGTCATCATCATCTACTCTTCTTCATAATGGTTGTTAGAGAGAGAAGCAATACAAAGCAGAAAAAATTAACATCAATCTGACTTCAACATTGCTATTTCAAGTGCCTCTGCATATCAGCTAGGAGCACAGAAGAGAGACTATGAAAGAACTCCAGAAGGAAATTTCCATTTGAAAATCTTGCTAAGATGGTCTTGCATGGGTGATCGAAATTTCTCCACTAATGAGAAATTAGTGTATCGTTTTTTCACTACACAGAAATATCTTCACAGATCAGTATATAGTAAGATGTTATCACATTTGCTATGCTTAATTCTTTACAATATTCAGATTAGTTGACAACTATTCCATCACATACATCAATCTAATCACACTTCCATTTCCCAGCTCTTGGGAACCTTAATTGCCCTGGAAAACATGAATACAGTGCATACAGAAAGATGCTTTCTTAGTACAGGATGGATTTAATTCCTGCATTAATAGTTTTAATAAAAATACTTAAAAGACAAAAATCTACTTACACTGGGATATTTTCAAAGGCATCTTCGAAATTTTCCTGGAAAAGAAAAAAAATAAATTTCAGTCAAACATGCATGTGTTTTTGAACTTCTGTAACTGGACAAGACACTGGGCAGCCTGGTATAGTGGGAGATGTCCCTGCCTATGGCAGGGGTGTTGGAACTCGATGATCTTTAAGGTCCCTTCCAACCCAAACTATTCTATGATTCTATGACTTATCATTACCTGACTGTGCTCAATTCTGCAACATTAGTATCAACTAGAAACTTCGGTCTACCAGCTTTTCATTAGGCTTTCAATGAAAATAATTACCCAATCAGACCTACGTGCCTACTGCATCAGGCTATGGTCAAATTACACTAACACATCTTCCCTTTCAGATTCCCAAACTTCCATCATATAAATCACAGCTTCACACCTCAGGAGTCCATGCACCACATCTTATGTACCCAGAATGCACTAGCTGACCATTGTATCTGCACATTATAAAAAATAACAAAATAAAGAATTCTAAGTGTATGACTGATACTCAGGTTGGAGAGTATACATATATTAGATCCAGAACATGTTATTGGTAGTGTGTATATACAGCCAGCTCATGTATTAGTGGCAGCTGCATGAATAGCTCCGTCCAGACATTCAGAGGATGTCTCTTTCCACCTAGGTTCAAATTTCATATCAAAGAAGTGATGCACAAACATAAAAATGGTCATAATGGTTTCATTCTATGGTAATTTATTTCTATATCCAGTCTCCAGAACTGGTTTGCAGAAGTGTACAGTTGAGACGAGGTAAACAGCCCTCTCGCTTTTCTATATTCTCCCATGCATGCCTTGAAGCCTTCTGAGTGAATTTCAGAAGACCTCGATGTGGTTTGACCATTTGGTGATTTTTGATAGATATCTGCTTAAATATCAGTCCTGTCTCCCTTTGATCCACACAGATGGCTTCTCATTCACAAAGTCATAACTTTAGTAAGGAATTTGACAAATCCAACATCCATTTAATGCAAAATTGAAAGACAGTGAACAATCAATTCCTACTTTTTCTTTCCTTGAACCTACAATTTTGAAAACCTTCATTATATCATTCACATTATCTCTTTCCCAAGCCACTTATGACTCCCATTCTTCTTTATCCATTGGAAGAGCTGGAAGCATGATGGAACATACTGTTCCAATTTTTAACAAATCCCAGGAACAACAGTGGCTTGGTATACAAGTAAGATAATGCAAATCTCCCACAGTATTCTCCATGTATATAACCACCAATGATACAAACCCTATAATGAATGCAACCTTCTAAAAACCAGTATTGACTGCAGCTTACTTACTTCAAGGCTGTTCATTCAGTTAAGGCAATACACACTCCTGGAATACTGTTAGCCTCATTGGTAGTGAGGCAGAAGATTAATGTTTCAGTGGTATTTACCTTAACCATGACAATAAGAGATCGAAGCTCAGCCTCAATAGACATGTCTACACTTCCTGAATTTTGTATTTCTCAGCAAATTCAGCAGAAAATGCAGCTGACAAATAGTCTAACATTGTAAAGATCATTACATCCCATTTCTCTGGCACAAGTCAAATTCAGTAATACACTAGGTGTATTACTGAAGGTGTATTCAGGAACATATCCTCCAGAAAACATTACTTGCTATTTATTTTTAACTAGAGGAAAAATTTCCATTCAGAAGAAAAAAACCCAACCACTTCTTCACAGATAGAATATGCTACAATATCAGATTCAAACTACTGCAACTGCATGTTCCTTATTTTCTGCAGCTGCCACTGTCAAGGAATAACACAGACATATTTAAGTAAGTGTAATTATCTGACTGCCCAAATGCTCCCTTTCAAGCTAAATTTACCAGACCAACAATTCTTCAGTAGGCAGAACAAGACCTTCTAAATTGAGTATTTCTGGCCCTTCCCTGGGCCCTCTCCAGCCTGTTCACAACTTTCTTCCACAGTGGGGCCCAAAACTGAAAAGGTGTGGCCTGACAAGGGCTGAGCAGATACTGATTTCTTTGTCTGTGCTGGTCATGCCCTTTCTGATGCAGCATCCTGTGGGGGTTTTTTATATGCTATTCAACCACGTTGACCTTGTGGTCCTCCAGCACCTCTGGGTCTCTTTCCATAGACAATTGGCACCCTGGCAAAAAAAAAAGAGCATCCCCTGGCTCCTACTGAATTTTGCTCCTTGCTATTCACACTAGTCAAATGCATGTCCAAATATTCTGGAGTACAATCTTGATATTCTTCCCCCATATCAAAGCTCAGGAAATAATCAGTGACTCTCAGGAGATTGCTCAAGTGCACATAAAACAACAGTGCAGAAGGTGACTACTTCTGTACATTAACAGAAAGCTCACTGTGCCTTCCCATTCCCACTGCATGTAAAACAGGTTTAGATAACAGGAAGAAGTTATTCACCATGAAGGTCAATAAACAGATTGCCCTGCTTAGTGCTGGAAGCCCCATCCCAGGAGATATTCAAGGCTGAGCTTGATGAGGCTCTGAGTAACCCAATTTAGTGCAAGATGTCCTGCTTACTATAGGGGGTTGGATTAGATGACCTTTGGAGACCCCTCCCAAATCAACAAATTCTATGACGTGATTCTATGTAAAAATAATTAGCGTACTTGGTGAATGCAAACTGTTCCTTTAAAATACAGATTTAGGATAAGAGCATTACTGAGATCATTCATCGAGGTTCTCCCCATTGCAACAGCAATAACTTCAAGAAACTAAATACAACGTTGCACATGAACACTAGGTGTGATCTGGAGTCTGTATCAGCTTCAGCAGGGGGAGGAAAAAAAAATATTTGCAAAGTTTAATATAACCCTGGCCAAGGAGATACGAGTATTTGCAAAGTTGTACAACAGAAAATTATTCGTTGAAAATTTATTTTTTTAATAATTCTGTCCTATTCAGTAATAAAGTCCTGTGATTCCTGACTTACAGAAATTACTTGGAAATAGATTCTGTTGTAGAAAACAAAATCATGTGGAAGACCTGGCTTTCCAGTCCCAGACCATAGCATGGGGGTTGTAGATTTGTTCCTTCCCCTTCCTTGCCCTACAGTCACACTTCTTTTTCCTGCATTCAGTATTAACAACACAAGAGATCTAGTCTATGCTCCAAAGTGCTGGGGATACTGTACTGCCTTTCAGCTAAGTCTGGGCAGCTTTAGCCAGAGGGAATAGGGTGCATCCCCTATGTTTATAAGCTTCTGAGCTTGTCAACTAAGCTTTGTTTAAACGCCCTAAAGTCCTTTAAGATGAATCCCTATGTGTTAACGTGGTGGAAAATGTGTTATCTTTCTCATTAGGTTGAGAAACTTCTAATAATTCCCTAAAGTTTCTTCCTCTTTATGTAAGATCCAGCCAGTGACTTTAATACTCTCAACAGTACTTCCTCCAGCCACATATGCAGAGCAGTGTGGCTATGGACAGAGATGGGGTTTGCATTGCATAATTTTGATCTAGACTTGATTTTTACTTTTTTTGGTTTTTTTTCTGAGGGAATGAATGTTATGGACCAAATTACAGAAGGCAAAAGAGGACAAAAACAACCAGACGTGCCCATACTTGTAAAGAAATCTAGACAAAAGCATTAGCATTACAAGTATGTCAAAATCTATGTGCTTGCTAAATATGTAACTATTTCACAGGTGCCTGTGCTTTGCTTTGCGATAACTTAATTTCAAGGGAGAGGAGTTACTGTTGAGTTTATGGTTATACCATTTCTTAAAACTGTGCTCTATTCACTCCCTACAAAACAAAGCTGTGTCTAAGTAAATAAATGTGATATACAACAGTATTTACAGTATTGCTTAAGTATTATCTTCTGTGGTCTCATTCTACTGTTGAATCAACATGTTAAGTTAATTGATTTGCAAATATTCCTTTCTCCAGTTCTCTTTAGCAACGATTAAATTAAAAATTATTCAAATAAACTAGGAGTTTAAAATTTTAAGTTCCAGGTTCGTAGAAGTGACAAAATCACTGGGCATTTGTGGCTTTACAGCTATTATAGCATTAGGCAAGCTTGCAAGAAAACTCAAGTATAGCTGACTTGACTGAACATAGCACTGCTAACTGAAGGCAGAAAGTCTCCCAAGTAAACAGCAACAAAATTTGCAACATTTCCTATTGTACAGTTACATGAAAGCATGGCCGCCTTTAGCCAAAGAATTACTAGACTTGCTACTAGAGCAAGTAAACAGCAGTTAACTCACAAGAACTATAAAAAATAATCACTGTGGACTGGACAAGCCCTTTTAATACAGGCTATGGTGAGCTATGTTGATCTAGTTTGTATTGTGATAAAACAAACATCATTTTAAGAATTAGCTTAGGAAACAAGAGGAAAAGCAGCCACCAGTGGAAGACTGTAACTGCATTGCTTATAACAGAACTCTTCCAGGGCTTTTCTCTGCACAATAAAATTTTTAATCAATACTCTTGAAAAAAACATAATACTGATGAAATATTCAACCATCAATAGTTAATGAAATAAAAATCTAATTAACAAAAAACACGCTTCAGTTGAGTGACTGAGATCACCGAGTTAGTCTCACATGAGAAGACACATTTGGAATATGCACAGATAGAGGCTGTATTATGGAAAGCAGCAATCCCACAACTAGAAGGTCATTTTACCAAAGCATTCAGTGCAAGTTCCTGCTATTAATGTATGACAAAGAATTCAGTATGAGTTCCTGATATTAATGTATAAAGTATTCCTTAAACTAATCTGCAAATAGGAGAAAAAAGTTTTGCCATCCAACTATAAAACTTCATACTTTCCTAGAGCTCAGACACCTTGAATGTCATTATGTAAGACAACAGAAAATATCCTGTGAAAACTGTTCAAGATGCAGAAAATATGATTTACTTTAAGAGCTACTTAAAAGTTCAGTCTTACTGTTCTCAGCTCATATAAACTCACAAAAACAAAATCAGTACCAGGTAAAAATCTCCTCCACCTCTTGTAAATTTAGTTTTCTTCATGCTTTTTCCTTTTTGTTGTGTCAGATTCATACTTTTCAGAGTATTTACTACTGGACCACATAAGGGAGAACAACTATGGACACTATGTTTCATGTCCTCAATTTAAGAGCTTGAAAAGCACAACATCACAGTTTAGCTAAACTAAACAAATTACTAAGTTTGTCACCAGTGAAGTTTCATGAAACTGAAGGCTTGTGTTACACAATGAGCAGCTGTCTGTAGCTCTCATGCTACTTAGACAATTTGTTCAAATTTACTCATAGGTAAGACCTAAGCCAAAGATGTTTTTATGATATCAAACTTACTGTCACAGACCCTTTCACAGAATCAAAATTATAATGCACATGTAGACTCCTTTTGTACATAGCTACTGAATATTGCTCTTTCACAGTAACAGTATGCTCATTCTCCCCATAACCTATCTTCTTCACAGTGGATTTGATATTGCTGTTTTAAGCAACACCTGCCTCTCTCCCTCCACCAACCATACTGCTGAACTACCTAGTATGAGGTATGACCATTCAAGTAGAACAAATGACAGGTAAAAGAAATGCAAGCTTACTGGTGTAAGTGAAATTCAGTTGGGAATACTGCTCAGCTAGAAGTAAATGTATTCAGCTAAGAAAATTGTGGGTTTTTTTGAAGTAGGGTAGCATGTCATAGAGAAGCTGCACAAGTTAAAAAAGAAAAAAAAGAGAGAGAAGTAATTGTGAGAACTTGATCTATGAAACACAATCAGCTATGGAGACCTTTCCTGCACACTACCAATTGGGTCACATAAGGACAGAATTCAGATGTTTCTTAAATCGGCAGTAGCACAAGAAAGCATTACCTAGAATCGTATGTTTTTCCGGATATTAAGAATGAAATAGCTTTACAGCAGGACTCAGAAGACAAGATGTTATCTTGAACTAATTCCCAAAGTATTGATGTAAATAATTAGTATTTCAATGACTCAGGCAACATTCATATTTCTTTTCAACTGAAAAATATAGATGATTTTCATGTCTTATTTTCAAAATATAATAAAAGTATGAGAGAAAAGGTGTTCAGATGCTGTATTGGCAGAGAAGCAGTGTGGGATGGTAGAGGGAAGAGAAGATATCTCCAATCCTCCTGCAGTTACACATACTTCACTTGCCACTGTGATCTTAGATCCTAGCATTCATGATTTGCAGCCTAGGAACAGAAACACATGAAAAACACTCAGTTCAAGGGGAAGGAGATGATGGAGCTGTTGCAAAAGAGGAAAACCATTTCCCTTCCCAGAGACAGAAATAGCCAGAATTGAACTGAATTGAAATGCACAAGTCCTGTTTTACTTGGTACAACCAATTTTCACATGCAAAAAAAGAAATGAAATTAATTTCTGTAAAGAAAAAAAATTCACAATACTTTTGTGTTTAGGTATTATTTCAAACTCACTGCTTTGAACTATAACTCCTCAGCATATTAAAAATTGCATTATGAAAGCGTTTTCCCAGGGAGCTGAGTAGACTGGCACTGTGTTTGGAGGAGCTGTGTATTCATAGAATTATAGAATGGTTTAGGTTGGAAGGGACCTTAAAGATCATCTAGTTCCAACACCCATGACCTAGGCAGGGACACTTCCCACTAGACCAGCTTGTCCACAACCACTTCCAGTGACCTTCATCGTAAAGAACTTCTTCCTTTATCCAGTTTAAATTTAACCCTCTTCCAATTTGCAACTACTACTAGTCCTGCCATCCCGGACCCTATTAAAAAGTCCTGTCCCAGCCTTTCTTTAGACCCCCTTCAGTACTGATAAGCTACTACGAGGGCCCCCCTGAGACTTTTCTTCTCCAGGGTCAGCAACCTCCACTCATTCAGCCTTTCCTCATAAGGGAGGTGCTCCAGTTTTGCTAGATGTTTTCCACTGCAGATGGAGAAAACTCTCAAAGATGAAGTAGATGACTTGGTAGGGGTCATACTTTAATGAAAACCAAAAAACCCCTACACTCCAAAACTAAAAAAGGAGCTGGCAAGGTAGAACCTGGCTTTACTAGAAATTTGGGTAACAAAAGAGTTTCTAAACAAGTAATCATCAACAAACTCCAAGGTAGCTTAACTAAAAAATTAGATGTCAACACAAATTTTTCTGCATTCTGCAATTTGGAAAGCCTTTCAATGCAGCTAGTCAAAATTGCCAAAAGACAGGAAAACTGAGTCTCAAGAGATTCAGACTTAACTTTTTTTACAAGGAACGAGTCTGTAATGAAAGCAACTTGCGCATAATTAAGTGTAAGTAATCAATGAGCTTTAAAGGTAATTTCTACTACACCTTCAGCTGCATGCAAGTCACACCATTCTTAAAGAGGATGCCAGCCACACTCTAAACCTGAGCAAAATTGAAAACAAACATTAATTGAAGGAATTACATTCAGCCATGTCAGTTGTTAATAGATCACACAAGGTACATGCCAGATGGAGTAACAAGCTTTTCTGAACCTAACAATGAAATTCTGAAGATGGGGCACAAAGCAGCCATCTATTAATACAAAGACATCAGTCTTGCTTGTTCTGAACACAACTGGTTCAGCTTGTGCCATTTAAATGATACCTCTCCCTCATGACTGAGAAGTGGAAACAAGCAGATTCTGTTACACTCTTGGCAGACACAATGAGATCACAATATACTTCAATTTAATTGAAGTGAAAATGGCTGTTGTCAACAGGTATTCATGTTAAGAGTCATATCTTGCATTTTGCAAATAAAAGCAATAGTACAGTTCCAGTTAAAGCTGGCTGAATCCCAAGCTGGCTTCCTTAACCGTTTACACTGGCACCTCCCTGCTATTTGACCTGAATTTTTAGTTTGACCTGCAGCTGATTTTAAGCAAAGAGCACTTCTAAGATCAGAGAGATTGGGTAGCAGAGCACAGAATTTCATGCTCACAAGAAAAGGCTTTTTCCCTGCATTTGTAAATCAGTCAACTAATTTTTGTGTCTGTCTTATACACAAAGCCCCAAGTCCAAAGAAGTGTCACAAAGGCTTGCATTTGTTTGTGATTCATACCACTGGAAGATTGATTTAAGACATAAAGCAACTAAGGCGACCAGGAAGGTAGGGACAATACAAAACTATTCTTCTTTAAACAAGCAGTACACAAGGAAGTAATTGTAAGCTTGTCCTCACTAACCACAAGGAAGATTATTCAATCAAATTTATACTTGCTGCAGCAAACATGCCTCTCAGTCTTGCAAAAACCGTCAAGCTTGGTGCCATCATACATTTCACAGAAATTATTAAATAACAAAGGAAATCTAATAATAATGTGCTATTTATTATGTCTACCAAGTTAAGATCTTTGTTACATCTTTCTAAACTTAGACCTTCTGATACAAGTGTAACTAATAATCACAAGCTAGGCTTGCATTTTCAATTACACTGGATACAGCATGAACGAGACATTGCTGCTATACTACTTCCAGCCACCTGGATTAGAAACATTTAGCAAACTTCCCGAAGAATGTTTGGAAGCTGCAGGTAAACCTCTCATTCTGTCTTTATGTCTTCTACAGAGTAAAAAAAAAATTAAAGAGACAAGCAGAGGGTACTTTCAGGCAAATACTGAAAGTGGGACACCAGACACATCAGGAAACTGAACAAGTTTTACTCTCTCAAGTTGCTCGTATGCAGCCTAAGCATGAGCAGCTTGAAAGTCACTAGCCTCCCTGCAATGCAGATCAAGAGTTTGGTCTGATCAGTCTAGCAAAGTTAATATTTGACAGCTAATAATATTTCACCCATTCTAGTACAGAACTGGCCATCTCTCAAGTTTAACTTTCCATGACTGGGAAGTTCACAGGAAGTCGAGCTCAGTTAAGACAAAGAATCCCTAAACACTATCTTGCTAACAAAACAGTATGACTTCAAGAGACATAATGGTAGTGTGTAAGTAGGTGAGATGCCTGCTTGCACTATTATAGTCAACACACCCTGCCAAAAAAATAAAAAAAAGTCCATGAAAAGGAAAGAGAATCACAGTTAGAAGATCCAATTGACAGTCACCGCACTAGAACACGTTAAGAGGTGGGCAAACATTCAGAACTGCAGAATCCAAATTCTTCCATTCTCACAAGGGAATGTATCTTGAGAAACTCATTTTAACTTTCCCACTTTAATTTCCACATTTCCCTATTCCTGATGGCTAATGAGACATGTTGTAATCTAGGCTGCATTATGATACAAAATTTTAAAAAAATGCAATGTAGAACTGGAAGTGACAACAGCCAATGTAGCAAAATATCTAATTCACTGGTGAAAATTTTTTTGTTTGCTGATGGAAAATGGCTTTCCATCATCTGGAAAAGTAGTGAGAACTCAACAAGAAGTAAAACTCCTTAAATCACTTGTTCCATGCAAATGGATTGGATGGGAAAGGATAGTATACAGTTAACTTTACTCTTCCTGTTTCCAAGTTAGACATACCACCACTCTGACCTTCAACTGCACTGTTTGGTGAGAGCAGATTTTATGGAGAGTACAAATCTTTTCCATTGACATTTATTTCATTATCTGAAATACAACTCCTGTTTCTGCCCTGCTACACTTCCTTATTAGTAAGACCCTCCTCCAATGAAATACATACTTTTAAGTGGCAATATTGTTAACTGGCACTGAAATGAGCTGTACAGAGAGCTGATCAACTTCAGTTGCAAAACACGGCAACTAACAAGTACTGAAGAACAGGGGGCTAAAGAACTGGGAAGTGAAACAAAAAGCACTGAGAATTTAGTAAACACAAATACCCAATGGTGAAAAAGATTACAAATCAAGCTCATTTCATAAGGTTTTAAACCGACACTCAAAACACGGTGTAGAACAGAGACATAAGCAAAGCTCTACCCTTTAAGCAATATGGAAATATGAATATCTGTTGAAAGGTAGGATTTAATCTTGTAATAAACAAGTGTGGGAAGTCACAGACTCTACAAAATGCATGGGGAAAAAAAAAAAAAATCTATCTTCTGTTTTTTGTAAAAGCCATGAATCAACTTGAGAGTCACCCAGAAATGAAAATCATCTTTTCAAAATACCTGACTGTCAAAGCAAAGAAATCAATCACTCATTTTCTCGCAATTCCAATGCTCAAAAGATAAACAACTGCCATCACTTCAGCAAGGTGAAAGTTCAGCAGCTGAACTTCAATGGTGTCATGCCTGATGCTGTGGCTGTAGGCTCTGGAATTCTATTGTAATTTGTTTCAGGATAACTGATGTCTTACCTACCACAATATATTTCACAGTTTATACAAGCAGGCTTTCCAAAAGTCTTATTTAAATGCAACTTCAGTTGTCATACTTCCCCAGACTTCCTCATCTCATTCACACCATGTGCTTTATGGGTTTAAAAAAACAAAAGCACGTGTTAGTCCAACCAGGAAAACAAAACTGCTCACACTATAGCTTTACTGCAATCGACTGTAGAAAAGGACAGTGTGACCAGCATAATGTAGTGCTGCTGCTAGAACACTTGCACACTTCACAGATAGGTTCTACTTTTATTGATTGGTATTCTGGACAATCGGAAACAGTTTTTAAAAAAAGGACTCGATTTCTTTTTTAATATTACACTTGCAGTTCTATTTTAGTGTTGTAACACAGCAATAGCACAGATGAACAGAACGTGAAGCCTCTGTGCTTGTATCATGAAGAGAAACAGCCACCTATGAAAATCAAAGCAAGAGCTTGCTTTCCATTAGATTGTCATTAAAGAAAATTTGTAAAGTGTATCAGAATTATTAATACTATATTCTCGCTGTTACAAGTTACAGCAACCAGTTCTGACAGGCCTGAGGGTAAGAGGTTTGTGGTTTGGTGGCAATTTTCCTGGAAGAAAATTCCACTACAGAAAGTAACAGTAATCAATATTTAAATGCATTTACTAAATATACAAGCTCTTCTCCACCAAAGATCTTGTGTTAGCACACAATAGTTCTCAAGCTTTGATGAAGTCTCCAATTCCACAAACAAGATATTATTAAACATTAATATAAAGGGTAGCTTTCTGCAGGATGCAGCAAAACTGAGTGGTACCAGCCTCTCCATCCTTAGCCCACAACATACCTGGCCTTATGTTAAGCAATGTATTATGTTGGAGACAAAAACAAAAATCACATTTTTTTCATATTTTTAACAAGAAAAGTTTCTTGCATATCACTAATGATCAAACAGAAAGGCATAGCATAAAAAAGCTGCAATTACAAATTAAGATTCAGTCTTAAACCAATATAAGAAAGCAGATACAGCAAAGATCACTTCTCTACAAAGGGTAAAATATAAATAGTCAAGACAAAGAGCATATTGTGTTGTCCTGAACTTTATCTGGCATTTTCAAATGAAGCCACTTGGTGCTCACTGCTTCCACAGTTTTCCAAAGCTATCAAGAAAAATCTTAATTATTAAACAAGTTCAGCATGCATTTTCTACAGATATATTTGTATGCAAAGTTATTACCTCTTACAAATTACAGTTCCCCTGGAGCAATATTTTATCAGAGTTCCAGAATGCTCAGAATGTTTAGCAATTAAGTCTTAAATAAGTTTCATTATTCAGGCTCCACCTTGAAACTACTGGTATCATTGTGCTTCAGGGATAATCTCAAACAGGCGACCAATACATTTACTTTATATTAAAGATTATTTGGTGCCTGTTTTATCTATAACTAATAAAAAATATGAAAGGGATATTAATATGAGCATCCTTGACATCAGCTTGCCCTTGTGTAACTCAGGGTAAATGTCCTCTTGACTACAGTGATGTTTACTCATTAGTACAGAACACAATGGCATTTGTACTTTATTTAGCATCGTGAAGTTCTATTCCACTTTAACATGAAAAGCAATTCAAGTGATTTTTCTTAAGTTATTAATTTCCATTAAAATAAGGTCCTGCTCCAATAACAGTAATTCCAACAACCCTATTTACAATAATGCTGTTCTCATTAGAGAACTCAAAAAGTCTATCTTCCGATCCACCAGCAGCACTATCTGCAACAAAACAACAGATCCTTAGACAACAACATTACCTATGTTAAAAGTGTCTGTACTATAGGAAAAGCAAGAGCTTTAGTCCAGAGCATGACCTTCTCTTCCAGTGCAAGACAGACAAGCCACCTTCCATCTCTCCTAGAAGCAACTTGATTTTTTTTAATTACTAGAAAAGCGTTCTCTTAAGGACACAAAAACTTAACTTCATTACTAACATAAAGTTAGACTATTAATACACACTTTCTGGTGTTTGTTGTCTTTCCATCTGAAAGAAAGTGATACCAACAATTATCCAACATAGAAACACGGTGCTGTATTCAGATCAAGCATCACATTAAAATACATAGAGCAAAATCAGATCTTGACTTAATGAAGCAGTGTTAATTCTTTCTAGCCTACTTGCAGGGAAGCACAAACAACAATTTTATTTACCTTAAGTCAATAAACCTTCCCAAAAAAATATCACAAGTAACATGTGTCTTCCAATTAACATGCAGTAAGAGTTGAACTATAAATCTCCTCCATAAGTCCTATTAACGTATCGTGTCCATTGCTTTTCTGCTTCAGTCAAGACTTCCCTTGCTTTGATTCTTCATCCAGCATATGCCCAAGGAGAGAATGGTATTTCCACAGGCACTGCAGGATCCACAAGAGAGACACCAAACAGACCAGGCAGGTTCAGCGAACTCAGCATGTGAATCCCCTTATGGAACTCATGTAATTTACTTATGCACTGACGCTTGTCAGAAAGCTGCAGTTTCCCCCCACCACATGCACACTCTCTACACAGATCATCAATGTCAGCAGACATTTATAGCTTCTAGAAGTTCTAGTCAGAGTGCAATAACAAAGACAGAGTTAATATACAGTTGTTACCAGATTTATCACTGCTTTTGCCTGAAGGGTCACAATGCAAACCTAAGAGCATTTCAATGCTCATAGGCAACTACTGATGAGAGGGTCGTAGTTCTCCTCTGGCACTTTGCACTGCATACTCACCTGCAATTAAAGCACTGGTTCCTTGACACCAAACCCATTGCAGCCCATCCCAGAGTGCTGGTGGCCATGACTAATGATGTGCAGAAGGAAATCTCATATGATTGTAAGGCCCAATCTAAAGGACAGAAACTCTGCACATCACTTCCTGCTGTCAGTACTCATAGACATAAAAATAGAAAAGGAAAGAGAATCACACACAGAGTAGAGTACTTCTTTTAGCCCTGGAAGAAGTAAGCATCAACGAAACAACTATTTCAGGATGACAGGAAACTATTTATATCACATCTAATCTCTGCCCATTGCCAGTGCACATATCTGTTTTCACTATAGGCCTCGGACATTAGCAACTAGAATGTTTTTACTGATTGGTGAAGGCTGTAACAAATTTTTTTTGGAATTTCACACATGACTTTTTAATTACTTCTTCAGACTACACAAAAATCACTTACCAGAGAGTGAGATTCCAAAATAAGAAAGATATATTTTAGGCCATTTGATGCAACTATTAAAATTTGAGTAGTTTTCCAGAATTTACCTATGTAATCTAAGATACAAACTGCTACTGTAAGGTGTGATCTACACAGACACAAAACTCATACAATGCTTATTTTCCTGTCATAAAACTACTTACTCTCATATCCTTACCCCACAGACAAAAGCTAAAACACACACAAAATACCAGACACACAACTTGTGTTTGATTTCAGCCAAGGACAGAAGAGCATCCTTCACAGCACTGTAGGCAACCCCTGTATTCTGAGTTGTCATCAAAAGATGAAACTTCAGTCTTCCCTTCTTGCACATCTGGCCTTGTAACAACAGAGGACTACAAAAAAACCCACAAAATCAAAATGAACACAGTGTAAGTCAGCCTTTCCAAGGATGCCAGGTGACTTCTCCTCCCTGTCTCTGCACACACAAACTAATGGGAACTCAAGGCAACTGCACAAATCCCACTAGCCAAGGGAGGCTGCCTTTTGTAGGGAAGTTAGCTATAATACACCATAAACTACATGCCATAGTTGCAACATTTAAACTATTCAGAGAACACATTCAAGCCTCTTAGTACTACCCATCTCTAGTCCTTGTCCCTGCATTCCTTTTTCACTGCTCCTTCAGTTGTGCCAATACAGATGCTTATGGTAAAGAGACCTGGAAGCTGAATGACTTAGCTGATTCAGCATGAAACCCCAAGAGCAAGGCATCATGGATACAGAGCTGTACAGTCTCTCAAACTACTTGGACCTTAGCACTCCTTGGGAGTTTACTTACTGAGAAGAAAGTTCACTCTGAAACTCAACTACATAATTTATGTCCTCCCTTCTACTCAGCATGAATTGAGTTTGCTTAGTTCACTGTCAGCAGAAGTTGCATCACTTTGGCAAACAATCAGACTAACCATTCCATAGAACAGAAGTGACTGGGAAAGAGTTACTGTCTATTTTTCACTGATATAGGGAGCTATCGCCATATATACCCCTTTAATTCAAATTACATTAAAAGGCACAAAGAGCTGCTGCTGAATCTCCCTTTCCAAAGGTTTTAAAGAGACTTTGCTTAAGGGTGCAGCCTTGCAGAGCTACAGTGATGTCAAGTAGCAATACACAAGTAGGTAGGTTTAACTGGATTTTTCAGAGACACGTGTGTTTTCAAAGGGAAGATTCTCTACCTGGACAAGGCACAGATCTTTAATACTACTTGTATTAAGACATGAGTTTTTCTTCCTCCAATTCCAAGTCATACACTTAAAATTTAGCTAAACAGCTCTGTCTCTAAAGTTTAGTTCCTATGCTTTTCAGACTTCCTGTCCTGGTTTGAGGTAGAATGGGGTAAATTTTCTGGTTTGTGTTTGTACTAATATTTTTACTTGTTATTACTGTGTGTAAGATTGTTTACCGTTGTATAATGTTTAAAGAAAAACGGAGGAAGTCGTGGAGGATGGGCACAGGCTAGGCAGTTAACGACGGCCATCAACGGCCATCATTGTCTTCTCAATAGGAAGACAAAGGAGAGTGATCGAAGCCTCAGGCAGACCTCGCCAGGTTGGAGCCAGCCTGGGGGAGGTGCCGAAGGACTAGTGAAGAAGGAACTCGTGGTCGGCNTCGGCGTCCCCCTCCCCGACCCTGCGCTCTCTCAGGCCTACTCTCCTCGGCCTGACCACGTGGAATCGCGATCATCATCCCGGGAGCTGGATTCTCCTCGGCCTGCCCACATGGTCGTGATCATCATCCCGGGAGCTGGATTCGGTCTTGTAAATACTGTACACCTTTTTTGTCTTTTCCTTCTGATTTTGTCTATTGTTTCATTATCTATTAAAGTAGTTTGGAATTCTTCCGAACTCTTAAATCTCCTCCTTCCTTCCTCTCCTCTCTTCAGAGAGAGGAGGGAGGGCCATCTGTCTCTGGGGGGCTAATTTATTAATTTTGGCCCAAAACCAGGACACTTCCCTTGGCAAAGAATGAAATAATTAAGATGATTAATACACAATTGAAAAGAATATAATTAGCTAAAAATGGCTCAAACAGCTCCCACCCCTTGTCCTCCCTCAATGCAGTTAATAGGATTATTTTTCAAAATATTTTCTTTGTAGGAAGGCCCTACAAAACTGTATTTCATAAGTTATTCAGTTATGTTCAAGAAAGAATTTGAGAACTTCAGCATCTCACTAGGTATTCAAAGTCATCATTTGTAACTGTTCTCATAACAAATTACTCTCACCCAAATTTAAATGGGAGAATTTTGTACAGAATGTGGAATAGCTCAGTTTCTGACATGTTTCTTCAGCACATTTACCAGGTGAGCTACAAGAACCATAAGGATATGCATAAGCTAACCTCATACAAAAAGCATCTTTATCAAAGCCATAACTGGCAATTCTGTATCTCCACAGTATTTTCAACAGCAAGCTGAGGCTTCATCACAGGATTGCTGTGAGTTAACATTTAATAGAGACTTACTGTTCATACTTCTTTTTAAGAAATGAAAACATTAAATGAAAAAAGTAATCTATGCAGCCTTGAAAGCCAACTAAGTTTACAGAAAAGAAAAAAAAGCATGACATAAAAGAGTATGTTTACCTAGCTGATCTACTGGGTTGAATATTAACAGATACAAGATGCAGAATCCAGATAATACACCTCCTTCGTAGTCCACTATTTCTTGGTGAAAATAAAAGAAGGTGTGACATATTGTATCTTATAACCTCACTTCCTTCAACCAAATCTAATGGAAATATCTTTTCTTTCTTATGACCACACCCTATTAGTTACAGCCAAATATCACCTAATAAAACAATACATTTCTTAGAACATCCAGTACTTCCACCACAGAAATTATTGTCTTCAGAAAAAGCTTCTTCCAAACTTCCTCTGTATTTTGACAGCTGACTGTCCTTGTCCAGAAATCCTTCAATAAGAGGATTTCTGGAGAGTGAGTACACATGATGCTGGCTCTTGGGTATGAGAAATCAAAGCAGTGCTGCACATGCAAACACTGGCTTGAAAAGATTGCTACTCATTTGCACAGTGAACATGTGAGTGGAATTAAAACATGGTATGCTCATCACATCACAATACGACAGATCACAGCTACAAAGGTCTAAGAAGATTACCCTTCCTTACTATATGGTCACAGCACTGCTTTCATGCTCCAGTCTTCACTTGCTTGGTAAGAAAGTCTTGGGCATAAATCTATATAAATCTGTGACATCTACATGCTACTATCTTAATGAAATTTTTATGGATTTGAGAGGACTTAGAAAAGTAGAAGAAAATTTTAGCACTCACAAATTGTCACTTCTCAGACCATCTCAGCATGCACTTGACCACCTAGGGCACAATGTCACATCCAAGCTCAAACCAGAACACAGACCAATAGCAGCACAGACCCAACTCCAAAAGCAAATTCTCAGGTCTTCAGTTGCAAGATTTTGCCCTTCTCAAAATGAGGCCAAAAGTCCACCAACTTCTGCTCCCCTGAGTATAATCCTGCCTCTATTAATCCAGAAGAAATAACATGTGTTGCCCACCAGATGGACATGGTCTGTCAGACTACATTGACGACGCTTTTATCTACACTTTCTGTGCTGCTGCCACATGAGAAGGCCTTATTACTTACTTGAAACTTTCCTTGCTATTGGAAGTCCTTTCGGTTAGGTAAGCTATTGGAGAATTACTTAGCAAGACAGGAAGGCATAAGATCATAAATGCTTATCACCTACTCATACGTTGAGTCACCCTGGTCCATGCTGCTACATAATGTGTCATCTGCCAAGAAGAAATAAAGCTCCTCTTTCAGCATGCAACCTCTTTGCCAAAAGAGGGGCCCAATAAGAAACTTTACCCAAGCCAAGTCATTGACTTCTCTTCCAACAAGCCCATCAGGTATAGAGATTTTTCAAAGCAAACAAGCAGGAAATGGAAAAGAAAGAACATATATTTGCAGAATCAAGCATGTTTCCTCAAAGCCATCACTCACACAGATTTACTAGAACTACAAGAAGCAATCCATCCTCCTCAATTTTATGTATGAAATATAACTTTCTCTCCGTATGGTGAATGGCAAGCTTTTGCTATGATTTTCAATATAGCTGTACCTGTACAGCTACTGTTTCTACTGCTAAAAGTAAAGGCTTCATTAAAAGTTACAAGATGTCACTTGCCACAACAGAACAGCAGCAGTTCAATAAACACAGAAAAAGTGTTCAGAAAAAAGTACTCTCCATTTTTGTTCTGCTTTTCTCCATACCTATAATACACAACAAATCACCACACCACTACTACACCCCCCCCTCCAAAAAAACCCCAAAAGACACACTCAGAAAAGAGAGGAGAAGGCAAATTATAACAGGCAAAAAAATCTACTTCATAGGTACTTAGCTCTCACAGAAGTTTATACATAATCTCTGTCTCCCTAAGAGGCATCTGGTGTTCTCCGTGATTACTCCACCTTTTCCCATATCGCCTGTATCTTTTATCCTGAACTCTGAGGAAGAATAGCATAGCAATTAACAAAAATGTACATAATAGGAATATGCATACATTTCTCCCCCACGCCTCAACTGCTGCCGGCAGAAAACTAGCTTTTAAATTCAGTCACAGACAAGAAAAAATTAGCCATATTGGAACAACTTAAATAACTTAGGTAACATCCTTACATTTAATTGGTGTCTATAAGGAAAAATAAAACCTCTCAATAGATACATTCACAGGTATAATGAAGTTTCATTTGAAATAAAGAACTTCAGAACCTCAGAAGCATAGACGGCAACCTAATTTTATTAAATAAAGAAGAAATAACTAGCCATACTTGGTTTAGCCCAATGTCTTCATCTCATCTTTGCTGCTGGAGTAGTTTGCCCCTTATTTTAAAATGCAGATGTGGCCTGATAGTATGAGGGACCAAAACATGCAAAGCAGATGAGCTCTGTACCAGGACTTTGTAAGAAGCTGACAAAAAGATTTAAAATTTTATTCTATTCAATTGAGCGCTCCCTGATTTTCAGAAACACAAAAATCACATTAAGTCAAATTAGGATGTAAGTCAAATTAGGATGCTTTATAAGCAATCATCTTTTATGAAAGAAATGCCTCCACCACCCATTCACAACTCAATAATCCAAACATACTCTTCTCTTTTTAAGATGAAAGAGGCATCAAAGTGACTTGTTTGCAGGGGACTGCACCACTGAGACTCTTCTTCCAGGATGAAATTACCATACTAAACTGGAGAACAGCCCTCAGGGTAAAAATGAAGAAGAGAATGACCAGCACTGCTGGTCCTATTATCTATTACAAAGTGCATTTATATATTAAGCTGCTGGTGGAAAGAAGCATGTGATCAGCAAGTTCTTCGATGTACAGCAGCTGCTGCAGCTGTGAACAAAAAGCAAGAGTATTTAAACAAAGTACTAACCAGCATTAAATGGTAGCTTTGAAGAAATCATTCCAGCTAATAAAGTCAATCTATAGAGTTTATCCCTGCTTGGGCAGTTCAAGAGAGCACAGCATCATTACACCTTCACATTATCTAAGTTTTCCTTAGTTGGTCCGTCTAGAGCTGAGGCACAGATTTACCTGAATTGCCCAGGATACCCTTAATCCTAGCCTTACAGTTAGCCACAACAAAGGCACCAAATCACTTTCAGATTTTTGTACTCTGGCTTACTCTCTGTCTGAAAGTGGCCAAACAAGGCACCTTTTTAGCATCTAGATACTCTTTGATCATGATCCCCTCCATCTGGCCATAGCCCTTACATGCACAAAGGCCAAGCTTCAGATTGTTTTTGTGTTTTTAATGGATAGGGAATCCCCAAGTAACCAATTAAGCTGGCTTTAAGACTTTAAAAAACCAGGACAGCACAGAGTGAACTTAATGGGAAGCAGATCTGGCCCACTATTTTAAGTAATCTTTAGACAGTGGGGGGTGTGGGAGAAGGCTTAAAGTTTTGTTTGAAGACTCTGCAGTGGCCGAGGGCACTAATTTGCCCTTAACTTTGTTATCTGTCCTACATTTGCAACACGATTAAAAAATATTATACTAGTGTGAGTTCTTATAGTAGGTGAATTCAGTGGCATACAGTGGCTTACGTGCTGATAGCATATCACATTCTGAGTTCACAACTAGGCACACCACAGGTGGGCACTTTAACTCTGACCATGTAGCATGCTGGAAGCTGCTTCCTAGCAGAGGATGACCACAGGCATCTAACACCCAGGAAGCAACACTGTAAAGGAAAATCTCAAGTTAAGTAATCATTGTGTTATAAGTATGGTCATCTGAGAAAACAAATCTCATAATATACCACTCTAGCCTTAGGTCTCTAAGAAAAAGAACAACAACCAAACCAGACACAAAGCAGCAAAAAAAAAGTAGAGAATAAATCCCCCAAAATGGACTACTATATTTGCATGAACTGGGAGAAAAATAAAAAAAAGTTTTAAAAAAATTTAAAACTCCCAAACTTACTTACACTTTGCACTGCTTCCTTCACCATGCTCACTGGAAAGCCACAGCTCCAGGACAATTACAGGAATTAACAAAAAAATTAAATATAGACAAGCAGGCTATCTAGCATTTCTTAGAACTGCAAGAACCATAGGCAAAGTCAAATTTAATTCACCAGAGACTACAGCAGGGGGCAGCTACCTGCTACCATAAGGAGGGCTGCTGCTGGTCAGTGTCCTGTTAAGTAGGGAGTATCTTCAAGATTAGTTTAACTTACCCTTCGTCAAAGCCCAAAGCCTCAGGGATGAAGAAAAACTCAGAAGTCCTTGCAAAGCAAAACTGTACACTAAGCGATAGATTCCTACAGTACTAAGTTGATGCCAGGAAGCAGAGTTGCCATCTGCCACATTCCATGCAAACATTAGTTAGATGCATGCAGCTCTCAAGAAGAAAGGTAATAACAACATTTCCTAAATTCAGCTTCACAACATCATAACCACTGAAAATACTTCAAAAATAAATGCAAAAACTAAGACATTCTGTGAACGCTACTGTCTTGCACACAAGGTACTGAAATCCCATTTAGCTTACTCGCAAAGAGATTGCGGTGAACTTGAAGATAATGGCAACCTACAGTAGTATAGACAATTTCTGATATAGAAGCAGATGAAGCCACAATCTGCAGCTGCTTTTCTCTATTTCAGAATCTCACCAGGAAAAATCCAAGCACTTGTTGCATCACCAATTCCAGTATGTTTCAGACTCCAGAGAATCAAGCACAAGTCTCCTCAAGAAACATAAGGTCTGTTGCATTCATCTGCAGAAAACTTCTCACTTTTCACGTGTTGTTGGTCAAATAAAACTTCTTCCAAAAGTGCTTGCAAGACTATCTTGTCGTTTTCTAGCTTAGCAGCATCTTTTTGTTCTATAAAGTACTGATGGCAAAGTCAGTGAAGAATTTTTTCCCCACATTGTTCAACAGCATGCAGCTGGGCTACAATCAATTTGCAAAACAATCTGTTTTAACAATTGCATATTCCAACTACTTACCTACAAAGAGCAGCAAGCATTTATTAAGGACTTATACCCACCAGGACTTATACCCCCTATACCAAAAACAAAACCTGGCTCCACAGAGATCACTCAATGATTTCTCAGTGCTTCATTTCTGAATACAGTGAGATTTAAGCATTTCACATCCCTCTTCACGTTTTGCCTCCTCACTACAATCTCAGCAAGCAGCAACTTTTGTAGCATGCTCTGAAATAGCATATATCTCCATCTTCCAACTGAGAAAAAGAACAAGTTGGTTCTTATCTCTTCCAAGAATAGCTTCCACGACTACTAAATACAAAACAGGCAAATTCAAGCGAACTACACAGCCTGAAAAGATCTGCATACACATTTGTCAGCTCCCCCACCTAAGAGACAGGTTGCATGATGCTCTCTAAACTCATCCTAACAAGGGTTAATAAAATAACAATGGTTATTATAAATAAACCGACAAAGAAACAAAGACAGTTATTACATAACCATGTGATTTGTAAGTTTTCTTCAGCACAGTTCTGCCGGGAGCACGCACGCAAAACTAAAGATCACTCATTTGAGACTGCTCGAAGTGCACTCCAGGTCTGAGACCTGCAGTGTTCAAGAGCCCTTCCAGTCACAAAACCGCCTCGGCCCTGAGGCAGCCAGCCTAGAAAGCTGCCCAGGAGATCCCTCCTTGGGGGGAGTTTGGCAGATGGCGTTACTGACAACTCTACTACTGCGCTTTTTTGGACTGGTAGGACCTGAGGAAAGCCTAAAAAGCTCAGGTGATCCTTTTCAGGGATTCGGTGCTCGGGCTGCTCAAAGGACCTTTTAACGAAAGAACAGGGAAATGATGAAACTCCAGACACCGGCGGCGTCATCTCCCCACCGGCCCAGCCCGCCCTGAGACCCCAAGCTCTCGGGGCCTGCCAGAGGCGATCTGTGCCCTCCCGGCCACAAAGCGCCTTCCCGGACACCCGCTCGCACCCGCCCACCGACAAAGCTTTGGTGGGGTGGGGGATAAGGAAGGGAAATAAATTAGGAAAAAATAAAATTTAAAGCAAAGTGCGGGATGGGGCTACCCAACGAACTGCCGCCGGGACAACTTTCTCCAACTCCCGGCAGCTCCTCGCTGGAGACGTGCAACCCATGGGAAAAAGCGGCTGCCCGCCCGGGCGCCCCTGCCGCGGGGCAGGTGGGGATGCCGGCCCTTGCCCACTCCTCCTCCCCGCGCCAGCAGGAAGATACCAACCCCTGGCCCCTCACCGCCTCCCTCTGGTTACCTCTTCGCCTCCGCCGCCGCTGCTGCTGCTCTCCTCCATGCCGTTCCTTACACTCGCCATGTTCCCGCTCCACCGTGCCGGGACGACTGCGGCCGCTGCACCCCGTCTCGCTCCTCTATGCCCAGCGGGCGTTCCCGCCCCCAACACTTCCCGACCGCCCCCCCTCGGCCCCGGC
>VZTY01002981.1:42750-143552 GCA_013400935.1 Turnix velox | reverse complement strand
CGCCCCCGCTCGGCCCCGGCCCCAGCCCCGGTCTCGGCCCGGCCCGGCCCGGCCCGATCCGATCCGGCCCGGCAGCCCCCGCCTCCTTTCCCCTTCCTCGGCCGCCCCACAGCTCCGGTGACCGCGCCTCCTCCTTTGCATGGCAGGCTCCACCCCCGCCGGTCGCGCCCTGCCGCTGTGGCGGCGACCTACAGGGTGATTGTCCTTCGCTGTCTGGCCCGGCGACGCCTCAGTGTCGGAGTGCCCCGGCATTGTACTCGCCCCTCGGGACTTTGGGAGGGTGAGATCGCCCGGTCGGGGCAAGCGGAACGTCGTCCAGAACACATGCCGCTGTCTTTTGTGAGGCCATGCTGCTGCTTCCTGAAACATGTCCCACCACCCCTACACCACATTCCACCACCCCACACCAGGCTCACCACCATATATCACAGCCCACGGCCGAAGCACAGTGACATTCCACTTGGCTATCTCCACAACCTCCAGTGTTCCAGCCATCTGAAGCAGCATGGTTGTGTTGGCACTTCTGTGCTGCGGACCACTGGCCCTCAGCATTTGGTGGGCTTGTCTGAAGGGCTACCCAATTGGTCTGATCCAGGTGTTCATCAACCGAAGTCTGGCACCTTGGAAGAGCCACTTCATCACCATACTGACTGGAGATTCTCAAGAAGAAAGTGTGCAAAGCAGCCAGATCTTCGCGCGGGACTGCTATCTTCCCCCTCACTGCCTTGCTCTGTTAAAGTATCACAATGCTCTAGTAATTTCCACGTTTCCCTGCTCTGCCTGATGAGGTCGAGGTCTAGTAAAAAGAAGGTTGCATAATGCCCGACTGTACTTCTTACAGGTCTCTGTCACAGGCTTTGATGAAAAATACATACATATCTGATATACTATCTTTGGTTAGATCCAGAAGCAGATGAAGAGAGAACTGAACAGATTTAACTAACCAGGAGATCGTTACAATCCAAAAGTTTTTTGCATTATTTGGGGGTTTTATGTAGAGACGAGCAAGATCCTTCAGCTTAAGAAGAGGCGGAGGTACCAGCTTTCAGTGTACCCTTAGGCAGAAAATACTGCTGTGTCCACTCCACTGTTACAACGCCAATGAGTTGAATAAAAGGGGGAGGAGAACACTCTACTAGTTTGCACCTTTCCGTGCTCTGCCAGCTGAGGTCAAGGTCTACTAAAAGTAGGTTGCATGATGCCTGTCAGTACTTCTTACAGGTCTCTGTCACAGGCTGCAGGACTGTTCCATAGCACAAGAGATACTGATAGTGCAAATGCAATAGACAGGCCCATACGTGCTTTGTATTTGACTCATAGCATAGTCGTGTCTGCCCACACAGCTACACCTGAAACTTAGGCTACTATTACATCAGAATTAGACAAGATATATTCCTCTGTTGAAGACATGACTTCCTTTCTATTTTTCAGCTCCAAAGGCAATTCCTTTGAAATGTCCTTCTCCTTAGAGCAGCAGACTGCTTCGATTTCAAAAATAGATTTTAACTGGTGTATTATTCTGTAGCAGAATACTACAGTGCATGTAATATGTGGGTAGGATAGCTAATACATAAGCTCTCCAAGTTCTAGATATACGGTCCTTAAAGATGGGAACAAGTCATAGCATTCTGTATGAGCCATGCACTGAGGCAGTTACGCAATGACAGTTCTAGTCAAAGAGAACTTAGGCGGCTCCTTTATGTTTGTGTAGAAGCTGCTTGTGGACTTTTAGAGCTAGGCTGGGGAAATCACACTAACTGCAGAGTTTGTAGGCACAAAGAGTTCCTCTATCTATAGGACACATAACTCGTGTGAGTCTGAGCTTCAGTTAATGCACTCCGCAAGGTCAAGGCCAAGGCCAAGGTCTAGTTCAACACCACTTTGTCATGACTAGCTTTGGATAATTTCATTTATATTGTTGTATTCTATCCTCCCCACCAAATACTTAAGCTCAGGACAAATTTAAGCCTTCTCTGTGCATAAGAAGGATTCATGGCTGAGATAACTACATCATACCACTCCTGACTTACAGCTAGGGAATGAAAATTACAACTGAATACTGAGTACAGGCCCTGTGAATGGCAGAGCTTGAATGACAGACCAAGAGTTTTGCTCAGTCTTTGTAATAATAGTCAAAAGGGCATATGAAAGCCACTCCCTCTCCCCCATTTGCTAAAACCAGTTTAATCATTCTTCCTCATCTCACTTAGAATTTAAGCATTAAAGAAAAGCCTTGCAAATTAATCTCCCTCTTACAGTTTTCTGTTTGTATAAAAACAAAATAAAATGCAGAACACAACTTCTGAAGGAATAAGGGCAATAATAGGACTTAATCCTCTGAGAAAATAAGCCAGCTGCAGTTCCCAGCCAGCTCTAGTTTCATTCCATTTGAATATAGATACATTTGTAGCATAAACTAGGAAGATTATGAGGCAATTGCTATGCTTTCAAAGAACATTCAGGGGGATGTGTTGAAAGGAAGCTAGGCCCTGAGAGACTGTTTCCTTCTGGCTGTAACAGCTGTATAGAATCTCCACCAAGAAAACCTTCCCTACCATTCCACCTTCAAAGCTGTAGCATGTTGCTATCTTAGCGCTGCCCAGATATATGATAGCTTTGCTAGTATTTCCTTCTGGAGTATAGCTATTCACAGGGAATTTACCTCAATCACAAGAATTCAAGGGATGATGAAAAAAAAGAAATTATTTTTGAGCATCTGTAATCAAATACAGGTCTGACAAGGATAAAAAGTCCCCCTCAAGATCAAATAATATAGACAAGTAAAATCAACTTCAGTATAAATACTTGCTACTGATCTAGTTTCCTTGAGGACTAGAAAATAGTCCTAAAAGAAGCCTAGGAAGTTGCCTTAGCACTCCTGCAGCTACTTTCCAGTAGGGTTGGATGGTAGAAGACTCACCCAAAGAGGAGAATTATAGATAATAATCATAACCAATTAGCAGATTCCCTGATGGAGACAGGGCAAGTGAGCAACACAGAAACTAAGTCCCACCTAGTTCCAGAAGTACTGTTTCATAACCAGCCTATTGGAGCAATGAGTACTCTGGGCAGTAAAAGCTGCATGAGAATCTACCAACATAAATATGCTGTGAAAATTTGCTGAGAGTGAAAGAATCATAATGTTTGAGGAACGCTCTCCTGGATCAAGAGACTGAGATATGTTACTGCTGCACTGAAGCCAGCTAAGCACAAACAAACCAAAAAGAATACTTGCACTAACTTAGCACATATGCTAATTTACAGAAAACAACACAGCAAAAGCAAGATGTAACAACCAAAAGAGAAAAATTGATGAGGATGCATTTCCTTAAGGTTTACAACAGCCATGCCATAGCCTCTAGGCAACTAGGTTTTTTTAGCCAGCACTAATTTTGACAATTAAGATGAAGAAACACCTCTTCCTGACAGGGATTTCTTCCCGCAGGCTGAGCTAGCCTCTGTCTCAAAACACTATTACTATAGCAACAGCAGTAACCTTTTTAGGGTTAAAACATGAAAATGTATTGATGCATACATATAGTTTATGAGAAGGCTAAACTTGATTAAGGATTAATTTCTTGTTAACTGTTCCTTTCCTGCACACCTTGCTGGAAAAGTATCCTTGCCACTAGCCATCCCTATAACAAGCCTCAGTTTTTAGTTTAGCATCCAGAAGGAATATTAATTCTCAGTCCCAGCTGTTTTCTCACACCCAACTGTAAGACCTTAACCACCTGTAGAGTAGTCCACCTAAACATGTAAATACAGCAATTAAAGTCAGAAAAAAGAAAAGTCAATCTCCTTAGGATACCTTCTCTTAATTCCCAACAAAAGGGCCTAAGGAGCTGAGCCAAGCATGCCAAGCATACAGTCCTTTCCTGAAAGACAAAAAAAAGCAGCCTCTCCAAGACACTTCTTGGCATGCATGGTAGCAGTACTATTTGTGCACTGCAGAGACTATGGGTATGGGCATCAAATAAAGCTTAAAGTACTGTGCTGTTACAGCTGGGAGTAAATGTTTACTACCCTCAATAAGCTACTTCATCTAAATCCTGTTTGCTAGAACAGTCAAGAACTGTATTTGGAAGGAAAGAACCTAGTGATTGTTTCTTTTACAAATTCAGAGATGCAGTATTTTTATTTGAATACTTATACTTTCACCTTTAGTTAGGTGCTTTTAGAGACCGACAGTGGTTTCAAACTATAGAATTATGTTTCCATATTTAAAAGTGGCAGCCATCTTGAAGCAAAGCCACCACTTCTTTCAGTCAGCCAGCCTTATTTCCCTCATTCACCATCACAGCATGTAGCAAATACTCAATACATGCTAGTTCATGTGCCCAAGAATAGAAAAGGAGTGATCAGGCTTTTCCCAGACATTTCAGCAGAAACAGAAACAATAACCATAAGAAAGTTTTTTCTACTCAGAGAAGCCCCACCTCTTTCACAAAGCCAGGGAAAGGGCAATAATGAGCTTTGGACAACGCATGGTGATTTACCTCACTTACCATGAGACTTGTTTCTGTGCACCTTTAACAGATTTTATAACTGACCTTTGTGAAACCCTAACACAGTTAATGCACCTAGCTTTTAGCACTATATCTACACAGATATTATTTCCATGTTAGTTGCCAGCAACTCTTCTACAGCTGCCACCTCTATATATGGATTATTTTCTGTATCTGTTTAACGACTTCTTAAGGGAGAACCCTGAAAGCTGTCACTCAGAATGAGTGACTACTGAAGTTTTTTAGCCCTAGAAGTAGATATACCCTCCCAGCAATAACAAAACACTTCTTTAACTGATTCAGGCGGAGTCAAGATATTCTTAGCCTGACACATTTCAAATGGGATGAATCCACAGCCAGTGAATAATTTTTCACAACAGTGTCATAAGGTAAGTCACACTTCAGGTCTGAAGTGACCTCATCAGGTAAACTGATCCACCCACTGCTGAAAGTACAGCTGGGCTCAAGGTTACAGAAGGTTGCTCATACTGCATTGTACACATGCCTTAACAGAGAACACCTGAGATACCACATAAGTACAGACATCAAGCAAAATATCAGAGTATTGAGTCAGTCTTAATAGGAATGCACATCTGGAAACAGGTAAGCCATATAAAGAACAGTAATAAACAAAGCAAACAAGAAAAGAAACAACCACACCATTTATTATATCATAGGAGGTTTAAAAGCCAGTCCATTTTCTGTAACTCCAGACAACAAAACCAAAGAGCTACCTAATACTTCACTACATTTGGAACCCAGGTAAGCATATGGTAAGCAGCTAAACTCCTCCTCATTATATCTTTATTGATTAGCATTATCTTATGTTGATATGCATATTCCATCCCTCTCTGAAGCTCTATTCCATTCCATTCCATTCCATTCTCTACCATCAAGAAAATGGACAAAAATCTCATTTGTTTCTTTGGGTTTTTTCTGTTTATCTCCTCCTCTGCTCAGTAATCCAACCAAGAGCATTTTCTAGGAGGGGGTTAAGAGGCTACACCTATAACTCTTAAATATTTTCATTGGAACTATTTCAATGTTCCTTCTCCCAGCCTCTTGTCAAAGTGCAAATTTCAGAGAATTATAGGGCAATAAAGATCAGAAATTACTTCTGCAACTATTTTCAACCTCATGTTTTTCCTTAAGAAGTAAAAAGTCACCTTATTATATTTGTTTATAAAATAAAATACATTAATACATCATCAGTCTCCCTGATACTAGCATGATGCTTGATGCTTGCATGGTATTTTGTGAGTGAATGATCATCTCTTCTCATAGAATGGCTTGCTAAAGAAACCCTGAAGAAAAATTGCTGCCATTTAATAGAGTTAATTTTTAATTGGCTCTTTTACATCTTTTAAACCTTTGGTCCTATTAATAGTCTAAACTGTGGTTTGTCATGTGGTACTTTTATAAGGTTCAAGAAGTAGAACAGTTTACCTGTAAATCCTTTAGCCACTAGACTCAATAGCAATTTTGAAGGGATGTTATTTATGTAGCTGAAAACTTTCCATGTTCTTTTTCTTCAAATAACATACTATTTGTACCAGAAAAAGCAAAAAAAACCCCATCTGATTTAATCTTACAGAAATTTTCTCTGCCTACTAACAAAAGTTTTCAAAGTTTTGTTTGCCAGAAAATATATCTTTTGTCTATTCATGTTGTTATTCTTTCATTGCTCTGAAAACAGCATGTTCTGGATCAAACCATCTGAACAGATGGTTGTTATGTGTCCAAATCATCAGGGAATGAAAGTGTCTAGATGCAACCCCCTCCTCCTTCCCACCAAAAAGAATCCCCCAGACCAAACCCAGAATGTCACGTAGACACAACCATGTTCTTGTTTCCGCAAGCAAACATGGATTGTATCTGAGTGAGGATCTTATGACTTAATGATATGGAGCAATTTATAACTACTAAGTTGTACCCAAAGGCCTTCCATTCATAGTAGAAAAATTATTTTTTAGTTGCTTTTTTATTTACTTGCATATTAACTCTTCTTCATTGATGTAATATCCACAGTAAAGGTACTTCTAAATAAGGCCTGCATGTTTGCTTCCTTTTGTCCTGCAGGCTGCTGTGTTTAGAAACGACAACTGAAACAGCAGATTTGGGTGCTCCAGTGAAGAGATTTTGTTTCAGATTCTGTGGGGATTGTCTCTCTGCTTTGCAGCTAAATGCATATATTTAGCTGGAAAAGGTTAAAATGTCTCATCTAGGGATATAAACCTTGTTTGGTACATCATGGCAGTTGGCCAATGTGTGAGTCAGAGCTCCTGAAACTTGAATGTAACTCTTCTGGCTCCATAATTCCACATTAGCCAATGGAGCGAATAATGTGAGATGTTAGACACTCTTATTAATTTCTGTTAGAGTGAACAGTGTTCATTGATGACTTAAGCAAAAGTACCATAGGTTCCAAATACACTTGGTTTCCAGAATTTACTGTGAATTTTAACTCTAACGATTATTAATTAGTTAATTGATTTTTCTTATTTCATTAAGCCACCTGTTATTTAAGAAGTGCTAAAGCAAATTTATATACCAAATTTCTTTAAAATGCTTTTATTTATTTTATCAGTTAAAATTTTAAAACATGTTTAGAGCATGGGCAGTTACAGATAAACTCAAGCTTGCCTTGTCCAGTATCTATGCCGATTGTATGTGATCTACCTCTTAATTAAAAGCAGAGTAGGCATGCTATTTTAATACTGTGCCCAAACCAATATGCTTCCATGACAGATTGGTCTCGGAGGTTTCCGAAAGTTCCTCCATTAGTGCTGAAAGGCAACATTCTGTATCAAAATCTTCACATGGTACTTGGTGGCAGCCTCACTGGCCAATGATTTGGCAAATCATGTGGAAGAACCAAGAAATAATGATAGCTACTTCAGAAAGAGGACTATGCAGAAAAAGCATCCAGTGATCTTACAGTCTTTTTGTAGGAAATTCTGGGCTTCTCAGAGAAATGAGAGAATGCATCCTGTTGAAAGCTTCCTGCAGCTATGCTCTTTGTGAAAACATTTAGATAGCCTTATGCTGACTGTAAGGCACAGGCAAACCCTGATGCAGATATTGATGCATTGTCTTCATTTGCCTTGATTTGATCCAGTCATAAAACTAGTAAAAACTATCCTGTATGTATGGAATTCAGACAAACTTTGGTTTACAATGAAGAAAAAAATCTCACAAGTAATACCGTACTGTTTAATATCCTTTGCACTATGTGGCAAAATTCCAAGAGAAGTCAAAACATCAAATGTAGAGTAGATAATTCTTGAGTAATCTTTACTGGCCAGATAACCAGAAGAAAATTCCTGTTTGTGCACAAGCAAAATAATAAACATGCTGAAGAGCATGTACTCAAGGATTGCTAGACTGTATGTTCTCTGAATCCTTGAGCATGTACTCAAGGACTGCTAGACTATATGGTCTCTGATTGCTCTGAGTTTGATTTAAAGAAAAATATAGGAGCAACTTTCACCTGCAAAACAGACAGGCTACGGTACAGATGTATATTGAGTTATCCTTGTTCAAGTCATAGGAAGATATGAGATCCTTTGGGGAACAAGGCGATTTGATAAACCTATTGGTTTCCTTTGTAAGAAAACTAATGCTCAAATTGCTCAAGAAACAGCTTGGAATTTTTGTAATCTGTACAGTTTCCATTAAAACACACAAAGCTATTCCAACTGAATAAATATATTTTCTAAGAAGATATTAATTTTTCTGTGATGCAGCAGGATGTAACTAGCAAGTGGAAAAGATATCTTGACTGTGTCTAGCTTCTATATTCATTAGCTGAAAAAGCTTTGAAATTACTTTTTAATGGAGAACATATGAATCAGTGATAAGAACAATCTGACTTTTTATTTAATTTCCTGCTTTCAAAATTTTTAAGAAGATCAAGTTAAAATATTTTCCAATTTTGTATGAGATGCTCCACCTTCATTTCCCACTATTAAAAGTAATTATTTTATTTGCAGAAAAATCAGTGTTTTCCCAGTATCCTCACTCATAAAAAAACTTCTGCATCATGCAACTAAGCCAGTTTGGGCATTTTCAGCTTGTGTGTGTTTCTACTTAGCATCTTTCTCCTTATGTGAAACAAGTCAATTTTCAGAATCTGGGTGTAAGAACAAGATGCCAGGAGCTGTGCATGCACAGTGAATTAGCTGCTGTACAGGAATACACAGCAGAATGCTTTCACTCATGAAAACTGACAGGCAGTTTTCCTGTGAAGGCTAGTAAGATAGGCAATTTTCCATTCTCCAGTGCACAACTAATTGTTACCTAAAATGTGTAAATCTTCATATATTCCTTTACTGTAAGTTGCTTACTTTAGTGATATGACCTTCCATCTATCACTCCTCTCTATCAGTCTATTCTGTGCCAAAATTTTATGTCCTATTTGTGTTACTTAATGAAGCACTTCAAGTTCATTTCTAAGCATGCCTCACAAAGCTTTGTTCTTGACAATGCTTTATTCTCAACACACTCAGGGAACAAGAAATAGTTGATACTTAGGCAGCTGTTACACTCTACTAGTTTAAGGAAATCACACAGAAAGCATGTGGCAAAGCAAGCAACAGACTCCAAGTACTGCCCAGATCTTTTACCCTGCGAATCAGATCAGTCAGTGCCTGGAGGACACGAAACATATAATTTAAAAAAGGGAAAGAAGGGCCAATAGCAATATATTAATTGCTCCCTATGCCAGCATGTATAGCATGCATCTCCAAACACCCATCACAGAGCTGTGTTTCCTTCTGGCTCCTTGGCACCAAAAGCCTTGGCTTCTTGCCGGGAAGTGGCAGTTCACATTCTTACCCTTCAGTCAGTGGGAGTAGTTGTGCAGCACCTTGGGAGTGCAGGCCAATCCAAAGGCTGCTTCAGAAGATGCAAGCAGTCTCCAATTCCACAATGCAAGGATACGTGGTTATTTTTTCATCTTTGCAACAGCTATGGAACTTTGTTCCACACTGAGCCAATTCACCTTTGTTAGGTGTGACCACTATATGTTTTATGAACAGAGGTATACACATGGGGATTTACTTGTCCTGAGGATCACAAAGACCATGCACTGATGATCTAAAATGCAACCCTTTTAAAAGAACCAAGAAGATTCTAAGACAGGTAATAAATGCTTATTTACTACTGGCAAAAGTAACCTAATAAAATGTGATAAATTTTTTAGCTAACAATGCAAATACATCTCTGAAACACTCTCTGAGAGAGGAGCTTGATTGCTTAAACCCAAAACTCTCCCCCAAAACTGTGCAGACACTTTTTATCTAGATGGTGACACTCTGAAACTGCAGTAGAGTATAAGAGAAAAAAAGGAAAGCTTTAGGCTTTGATACTGGTGACAGACTAATGCATGTGGGCGATCTTACTGTAAATACAGATGGCTGTGAGCCACAACAGGTCATGCTGAGAAGCTACGTGTATATTCGTGGGCTTCTTATTTCCCACTGAAGGGATGATTACTTGGCAGAAAGGCATATATTTGTAGTCCATAAAATAAAGTATTTTTATTAGACAGTTTTGAATTAAAATACATTGTAGATGCATTAAGTTGCAGATGGAGACCAGTATGTCTAATCATGTTTTCTTTACCAAATTCTAATATAAGCTGCACATTTTCTTACAAAGATGAGACAGGAACTTCAGTGTCATGACCATGCGATCACAACACTTTGTGTCTACTTTAGCCAGGTGCATAGAAAATAAGATCAAGCACTGCGATGCAGCCATGTGAAAAGATATAGATGGACAGGAAGGACAAGACAGAAGTTAGAAAAATAGTTTGGAGCCTGAGTAAATAGTTTTACTGCTTACCACCATGCTGGAGTGGATGACTTTGTGCTGGCTAATTAGTCTTTCCATGTCATAGTCCTATAATATGGGATAAAAACGGCTGACTTGCATCAGCTGTGTGCCATTGTGATTGGTACTCCTGTAAGTATTATCATAACCATGTGAGACCATGTAATTACCTCAAATATATATACACTTCCTGCCTATAATAGATCTGTGTACAGATACCTAACCTACAAAGGTAAATTGTCTTAACTCCAGATTGGTCTTGGCATATGACTACATATTCCTCTCACTGGAGCAGGGTAGGAGGTGAGAACCACGGTGACTGTCATCTTCTATCCCCACTGTCTCCCTGGGTCAGTCAAACCACAGCAGTAGTATTAGGAGTTAACATTAACCAAAAGGAGTGCCACCTAGGGAGCAGCAGTAATACTTAAACCTGTGATGCCGCACCACCGCTGTCTTTAGGATAGCTGAGATGGCACAAATTAATTTGCAACTGGCAACACAAAATCAGGAGACATCAACTGAGTGTTCTGCAGGGCAAGATTGTTCTGTTCCATAATGGGAAACAAAGCAGAGTAGAGGAAAGAAGATGACTATATGGTGGTGGTTTAGTTGCTCCTTCCCTCTGCACTGCTGAATTGGTCTGAGTAGGATGTGGTCAGCATCATCAACTCAGAAGTCCTATGTGACACAAAGACTGGCTCAGCCAGCTGCTGTGCAAAGAGTATGCTGCCCCTGGGAATGCAGGCAGCAGACAACATAAATGCAGCCAGGGAAAACAGTATTCTGAGGACCAAATCTCTAATTCTCTGAGGGCACAAACCATCTGCAACCATGCTTCTTTTCATATTGTACTGCCTAATCAGTGTCTTGTTATGTACAGGGATTCTCAAAGAATTCAGATTGGCTGAAACTCTAAATTACATGGAATGCAGATTTATCAGCACATTAATAATAGATACTACTTAAATTATGTAAGTTGTCGTAAACCTCATGAATTTCAGCATTGTTTAAGTTTGCAAAATGGTATTTGAAACAACTTTTCATCAGAGCATTTAAATGTTCAAAAATTTCTCTCACACCTACAAATATTAACTACATGACCAGTGGAAAGAGGAGCAAAGAGAGTGATCTTGACCTTTTTGCAATGATCTTGAGGCCTAAAAGTGATATAAAACTCTAGTGCGTTCCTCCTTTACTTCTATCCTCCTTTCAGTAACACAAGTGCCAATCTCGTCGCACAATAAGATCACCTCTTTGTTCCAGGTGGAAGGAATTTTACAAAAACGGTTATAAAGCCTGCAAGAAAAAAACTACCAGTTTTCAAACAGTTCACATCAACAATCATTTCAGATTCTAAAGAAATGCTTATTTCTTTCCATACTGGAAGCTCAATTTATAAGACTGAGATGAGTGCTAAGTTGAGGATAAAGCACTCTTTCAAAAATGTTTGAGATCTATTTACTTACACATGTGGCATTGTTCTGTAGTTAGTTGTGAGTTTACTACATCTGTGGAACCAGTTGATGAATTCTTCATGTGCTTGAAATCTTGTCATCTGTTTCCATCTGTACCATCTGGTTTCACAAATGATCTGATTTCTTCCAGCAAATCTCATGCAGCATGCAAATTAATTATAACAACTCATCTCTTCCCTTTGACCTAAACTAAATCTCTCCTACCAGACAGATGATTTCATATTTCATCTGGCATACTTTATTTTAATAGGTTTTAGGCTTATTAACACTTCCTCCTTCAGTTCAATTTAGCAATTTATTTTCATGTTGATATATTATATGCCTCTAAAGTAAGCCTGAAACTGCATGAACAGCACCAATCACATCATAGTAATGCTACGTAATTAATTAAACCATGTTTATGTTTAAACAGCTTTGGCAGTACAGATTTCAGCTAATGAATACTAGCTTTTATCTCAGCAAGAGTTATTATTAGAAGGTAAAAATTAAAATTTAGCCAGAACATGCACCCATGTGAAAAACTGTCCCTATTTTGGAATGTCTAAATCTAGACTGCATTAGCAATCAGTGAATAATCACTAATAATTATCATCACTGGCACTTGACAGATTTAGAGGAACAGCTTCCACTTTCTGTTAATAGCCTATCTCCCTAAATTGTTCCTATACAATAATAAATGTGTGTGGTTCTTGTCAGTCATGTTACTAGCAGCTGGGTTTTATTTAGTAGATGGGAGATTATTCTATTGGTGATGCAGTCGGAAGACTATGCTGAAGGACAGTACCATATACTTTGTTCTGAAGACATCAAGTCTTGATTTTATCCTGTTCTGGAGAGGCAAATTGCAAATTAATTTGCTTGGGAGCATGAACAGTCTATCTGCTTCACAGCACATACTACTTAATGAAGTGGTATGAAAATTTCACACCATACCTTAAGGACATGAAATGAGCTGATCTCTCTAGAAACCTGGACCACAGTAAGATATGGAGATAATGCCTGGAATTAAACTAGAATTCCAGAGAAACCTATAAATTAAGTTTTACAGCTTGGTAGCTGAACAAAATCACAGAGCTTTTACAAGACTTTATTTAATGCATGTGGTTTTTCAACCACAAAGTATAAAAAAACACTCAGGGTTTTTTAAACTGATTTGTGTTTAAAAAACAAACAAACAAACAAACTCAAACAAACCCCAAACACCCAGCATGGAAAATCAGATGCTCTTGATCCCATGCAATAAAATAACAGTAGAACTCAGAGGAAGATATGCAGATTCATTCAGAATCATCACTCATAGTCAAGAATTTCCTGTCTATAATTGTCTGGACACTAGAAAACCCTTAAAAGGACCACTAAGCAGTCCATCTGTCTACACTCAGGGCCAGAGTTCATATGCTCTTGGCAGAACATGATTGTGATGGCAACTGGTGTGTTCCCTAGCCCATCATGATCATTTCATTCTTCACAGCACTAAGCTTTAATCTAAAGATTAGTTTCCTCTTTGTGCCAGAATAGAAGGCAGTATAGCCTACAATGTTACTTGCCTGTTGTCAGCATTGCAGTTCATGCTATTCCTTAGTCCTGCCTTTTCACAGAATGTAAGATATTTTTATTTTTTAGTTCAAAGCACTGCTTGCCAGTGTGAAAGAAACTATCTGAATTGTGGGCAGCCCTGCAGAAAGGTAATTTCTCTCTATGTTAAGCATTTTGGATGCTATATAAGACTATGATGTCTAACAAGGTATGAACTGTACCAACAAAATTAATTATTGTAAAACTACCAGAGAAGAATTCTCCAGTGTCAAAAATCTATTTCCAAACACTCAGAAAAAGTGTGCTGCTTTTATCTCCATCATTAGGCATTCCAGGAAACATTTCTTGAAAAGATTCATAGGCCTATTAATCTCTGAAATCTGGCTTGGGGAGTACTAATGATGATGTAATTTGTTTGACAAGGATGGGACTTTTCTGTACTTTTTTCTCTTGAAAAGTGCGAGCTGAGTGAAAATAAGAACAGAAAAATATCCACATTTGTACCTTGGCTCTGCCACTGACAAAATCATGGATTTGAAAAGAACATAAGAACATGGTAAGCACGTTTGATCCTTTCTCCACTATTCTGCAGCTCAAGAGTATCTTGAGCCTCTTCCATCAATTAGTTTGGACTTCTCATTCATCAGTATAAACCTTCAATATCCAAAACAATTAGTGCAAGAAACTGCAGAGCTTAACTGAAGAGGAAGTTCTTCCTAAGTGTGAGCTTTGGCTTTTCAGATACAACTTTCACAAACTACTTACTGAGATACTTGAGGCAAATTAGAATTCCTAGTCTGTAAGAGATGAAGACCATGAATAGCATAGCACAAAAAACCACCCTATGAGGCTCAAAAAACCTTGATCTCTATGAATGGACAGAATGTGTTGTCCTCAGATTGATAGGAAGCCTGTCATGGACACAAATGGAGAAAATTACAGCCTCCACAGAGTTTACTAAGCAACAGTTTAACTATATACAAAAGGTTCTCTTACCTGAAACTGCCTGAACTGCTATGCTTACAGTCAGCTTTGCTATCTAAACAATAATGTGATGTTCAAGTCTCCTCACTTGTGATGCTTCAATGGATGACATTTGAGGAAAGAAAACACATCATTTATTCACTCAGAAAAAAATTTTCTGTAAGGGATCACCCGGTACATAGCAGCAATCAAAACTGCTCCTCTGCTAAGCAAACTAGAAGATCTTTACACTCTGCCTTTTTGCCAAATGTAGGCACTTGTGAGCCTGTTTGCTGGTTGTTGGCTGGAGGAGAATGAATGTATAGAGACAATCTCTGGCACTCAGCTGAGGAATTCATCCTGGCAAAAGTGAGCAGACTATACTTATTTTCTCAAGACACAGGAACAGCCAGCTTCCAAGAAAGAACATGTCTCATCACTTGGTACAACAGAAAGCCCATAAAGTAGCACAAAAGTTGTTGCTAGGGATAGTCTACAGAGACAGTACAGAGGGTAAGACAGGGACAAGACCCTCAGGTACTGTCAAGAACAATCACCATCAGACTGAAATAGGGCTGGAATAGGGAGGTACTTCTCAGTAGGACATCACTGCTGGCACCCTGGGCAGAACACTGTCACAGCTGAACACTCAGCTGAACAACTATGACCATGTTAATCTTGTCCTCTTTCATATGTTTTGTGTGCATGACAAAACAGGGTTCATGCATATAACTAAGGTTCTTGGAAAAAAAAAACAAAAAACAACAAACCCAAAACCAATCAACGACACAAAACCAAACAAAGAAAAAATAAATAACTGGCTGACTCTCAGAACATATCCTAAAATGGGGTATGGATTTCAACAGTTAGATTTGAGAGTGAGAAAAATAATTATAAAATAGCCTACAGGCTATGTCCATCTCTTTGAGTGGACACCTCAACCATAAAAACCCCTCAAATTTATGATGCTACAACTCTTCTCGAGTGGTGAGCATATGTTCTTCAGTTCATCCTCCTCACTCAAAAAGGCAGCTGATACATGTTCAGAAACATTTCTTTTTTTCTCTTTTATTATTTTTTTTGTTTGTTTGGCTTTGTCTTGGTTTATTTGGTACAGGTTTTTGAAAATATGCCAAAGCAAACAGATTCAGAGCTGGGGATTATAGTACTGTGGGAAAGTAAGAGAAAGTTGGTAAGGAGGATTGTAAACATGCTCAAGTAGCTTGAAGATGAAAGTGCTGAAAAGCACGGGAAGTACTTTTAGTCCTGTGTGCTCAGCAAGCACAACATAAACCTACAAATAGCATAGGCTGTAATGAATTCAGATGCACTGAAATTTGACCTGCTGGAGTCCCTGAAATACAGGTGAGAACAGCAGGTTTGAACAATCTCTCTCACAAACACTCTCTAGCAAGGATCAAGCTCTACAGTGCCTGTGTTTCTACTTGCGTGCATCTGTCTGGGTGCTGCTTCAGAAATCCCCTGGTTTGTGAGGTATCAACATTAAATTTACTTTTTCCATTTCATCTGTGGTTTTGTGGTTGTTCCTGCATCCTGTCTATGTCAGCTTGCAAAAATATAAAATGACTGTTTACAGCAATTGCCCAACTGGCACATAGAAATATCATTCTGAAATCAAAATGCTTCAGAGATTTAGGGACTTTATTTTGTAATTAAAATTTCAAGGAAATTTAGTTAAAGTCAGGATCCCTTGCTTCAGTTTTCACAATGAAGCTACAACGATTCAAAATATTTTTCAGATGTACAGTTTTGTATCCATCCCCTATCCCTATGAGCAGTACTGTTTGTCAAGGTTTCCTTCATACTTTGCACAGGAAAGTTCTGAAATGGAGGTACACTTAGATATCATGCAAATTAAAGATTCCCTGCTAAGTCTTCAGCCAAAGGGAGAGCAGATTGATCACATGAGACAACTTGCAGAAGCTCAGTTATAGTTCTGCTTGGCACCTCATAAAATCTTCACATGCCTTAACTAGAAAATAGTTGCAAACGAAGGGAAAAAGAATAGGGAAGAAGTTTATAGTTTCTCAGGTTTTAGTTCAGTAACACTGTAGTTTACACTGGCAAAGTTCTAAGTAATTCTGTTGTAGCCCTACAAGCTTCTTCTTGTACTACTTCACCTCCTTATGTAAATTGGGAAGTAAAGCTATACCAGTAAAAGTAGTAGTTTTTTGTTAGATATGTGTCATAGCTACAGTAGCAAAAGGTTCCCATGCCATAGGAAACCTGTAGTTTGGTCTTAGGAAAAAAATCCCTCAATTTTCATAAAATGAACAATATATCTGAAGAGGGTTCGAGTCTCAGACTTTACCCCAGTGTGTAGACAACACGCAAAAGCTTTTTCAATTAATAGAATTCTTTGACCTACAAACATCATAGTTACCTCAACTCCAGATGTGATTTCCTGAAGCATTCCTTTTTAACTCATATGGCCAAATGCAGTAATAATATTTTCAAAGTATATCCAAAGACTTGTAACTGAAACCAGCATCCATGGTTTATAATTTTGTATTGTTGAAAGTGTTTTGCTCTCCAAATCAGCTTTGGAATGAGAATGCTGGCAGATCACTGCTGCAGTAAAAATTTGGTACAACTGCAACAGCTTGAGCTCCTGAACAAAATGCTATTTATGACTGTGCTTGTTCATGACTGAAAATAACACGTCACATACTCAAACTATAGATGATGTCCACTCTGTGATACTACTGCTGCTTTGTGTCTGCTGGGAAAGTAGACTCAAAAGCCCAATGACTAATAAGCAATTATTCTTTATTACAGCACTAGATGTCCTGGGGGGGTTCTCCAGGCATTTCCACATGCCAAGAAAAAGAGTTTTCAAAATTCATACACCTTTAATATACATACATATTAATAAATTCTAAATTCATACATTATCTCAGAAATCACTACCTGATTTATGAATATTCATGGGTCCAATCTCTGAGGTCTCCTCCTCCCTCAGAGAAAACAGTCACAGCCTTGCACAAACTGACTCAAGGCCTGCTTACTTCTACTGCATGTTACCTCTTTGTTGCTCAAAAAACTCAAAGACACAACTAAATAATATTTAAATTTCAATTGCATTCCTCATCTAATATCTCAGAACATCTTGCACTTGCTTTTTCAATTGTCCCTCACCCAGTTTTTCAGCCGAGCCTGTTTCAGTTCCCTGCTTCAGTCAGCAATATTTAAGACCTAAATAATACACCTCTGGTTGGTCTAGTTTGGACTGTATGCTAATAATTTTTCACTTAAGCTTGCATTCCTCTTCCACTTTCAGTTGTTTCAATGGCAAGAACAGGCGTTAGAGGTAGATTAGATGGTAAATGGTAGGGCAATAATTCTGCGTGCTCAGTCTACATAGGGTTAGAGCATTCTGCACTCACTTGCTCTCACTTGAGTTATACAAAGTAATACTCACCTATTGAGTAGTTCAGAAATTACCAAACACAGTTTCCTACCTTTTTTAAAAAAATTGTTTCTGGGTTGGTGATAGCAAAAATTTGTTTCTGGGTAATGGGAAAAACACTCTATGCTGTGCCCTGACAAAACACACTATCCTTGAGAAGTGTTCTCACTTTTGTGAAGAGATGGAAACATCAGTTTACATTCCGTCTTTGGACAGAAATGTAATTTCATTGCACAGTACTGTAATTTCATTGCAGAGTTTTCAGATTACAGTTCTTTATATGAATTGTTTTGACATAAAGACTTCTGCATAGCCTTTCTGCAGAGCTCTTTTTTTATTTTATTGTGAAAGTAATGTAAGCTACTTTTAAGAATGGATTACTCCTATTCAGATGTCATGGTGCTGGTGGCTGCCTTTGATGCAAAGATTGTTGCACTCTCAGACTGCTGGTCAATGGCAAGGGAATTTTGGAAGCAGTGACAGGCAAGATATTTCTAGGCTTTCCCATTCTTGGTGAATAAAAGGCTAGCTCTACCAATGCACCCCTGTGTGAGATCATACTATAAATGCCATGTTTTAACTTAAGTGGAGTTAAAAAATGCTCCCCCAGAGGACTAGGGAACACTTTCAGCTGTGTGTGCTTTGGGTGGCACAATCCAGAAGAAGCCGCATTCTCAGAACAAAGCATTTATGCTATGCCACAAACCACCCTTTAATAAACATTACTATGCCATATATTACGACTATGTCTGTTAGAGCAATACTGCCATGGAATGTGATTACCTTAACAAATATTTATGTATTGCTGAGGCTATGTAATGAAAGGTGTTTGTTGTGGTGAAAGACTACTCTAGAACTAGGTGGTTCAAGTAATGTCTTTGCCTTAGGTTTCTTGGACAATTTAGCAATGGCTTTTCAGAATGGTTATGTATCCACAGTGCTTACTGACTGTAGCTAGAGCTCTGCACATGTGAACTCTGAAAATCACTCAATCTGGTAGGATACCATAGCATTGCAAAACACAGGCTGATTACTTCAGCAGTACGGTAATTACAATTTATTCCCCTTGCACCTACGTTACTTTTATTAGCTTGTTTTCCAGATGTCTTTTGTACTATTCTCCACTTCTCTAATTCTGATTATCTTTTAAAGCTCCTAAGATTTCACCACTTCCTCTCTTAAAGCATTCAGCTTAATACCTGCCTGGTTTACACTGCTTGAGTTCCTCATACACCCTCCATTGCTTCAATGTTTTATTATTAAAGTCTTTTTGCACAGACAGTAAGCACCTCTTGGAAACCTTGAAAAGCCCATGTACCTTTTGCCTAGTATATAAAAGACAGATTAATTCCAAGTTGTAAAAACAAATAGCTTTCTTTGTTCTTAAGAGGATTTGGATTGAGTGAAGTTGCTTTATAAGTATCTGACTTATTAGTACTGAGGTTTGGAAATGAAACGGAAAAATTATTGACTCTAGTTAAAAATTATCAGCTTTGGTATTTTCAGCCTGTGAGCTCCTTGAGGTTCTACTTAAGCCACTTTTATGTTTAAGGTTTGCATACTTTACATTGGGATTTTTTAACTAATACAAGAGAACTCCAAAATCAAGAAAAAGGAAGTGACATGGTGAGGAAGATTAATATATCTAATTGCACAGTCTAAGGGGATCACTCCACGTAGCACGAATAACTACAGCACAGCAGTCTCTAGCCCTTTCCAAAGTGGACTCCTCACTGTGGCAGCACTGTGGCAGGCAGTGACTACTCTTGTGCCAGAGAATTCCATGATGTCATTTTCACATGTTCTTACAAAAAAAATCCAGACCACCAATTTCCACAGTGTTTGGTGTGTTTGGTATTCCAAATGAGGTTTTTGAAAGCAGTACCTCATTTTCTTTCTAAGAACACTAAAAATGTCTCATGGTTCTCTGGGAAGGTTCTAATCCTACTACTCTTGGCCCAGATTGCTCCTGCATTTTTATGTCAACATTGCACTTAGATCAACACAGCCCAGTCACTTCCATTTTGGATCTGGTGACATGTGTGTCAGGTAATGTTGCAATTACACAAAGGCAAAAGGTGTGTTCATAACATAAACAGAGCAGAGGAGGTAACAACAGGCACAAAAAGGCAGGCATGGTTTTGGAAACTGGAATGAGAATCTCTCTTGGAACACAAGCAGGTTTCAGGGAGGATAAACAGGAAGTGAGTGCAACACTTAATCAGAGCTTCATCCAGACTTGGGGAGTGTCATGAAGCGCAAGGGTGATGCATAAAGAAAGCAGAGAGTGTAGCTGAAGAAGGAAATGGAGACTGATAATAGCTATAGCAAAAAATGGGCTGAAGCTTAGCAAATCATCCATAGTAAGGAATAATAACTGCAATTAAGATGCAGAAGTAAGAACTAATGAAAGAATTCATCACTGAAATGCAGTGCATGTATAAAACATAATTTGGATTTGATATAAGGGCTTTAGACCATGCGACTATTACTAAACAAAGGAAAATATGCTCATATGTCACAAGATTGGGCTACTTCATCAATTTCCTTTGCAGAAACAGAAGGCAAATGTCATGACCTTATACTCTTGGTGTTCTACCCCTACCATGCAGCTTACAAAGACTCAATCTCCTTTCATGAACTCTTTCTGGTCTTGTCTTCACTTTCTGCTCCAACAAACTATCTGAGAACACAGCTTCTTTTTGAGGTTTGCTTTCTTATTTAAAAAATAAATAGGTTATTTTGCCTTGATCATGGAGGCTGTTGTTCAACTGGTACATGCAACAGGTATATCAGGTTAGTTAAACACAGGCTGACTGCTGCCTCCTTCTTAACAGGTTGTGCTCTTGGCAGCATTGCCACACTGCTCCTGTGGGGCATTCCCAGCTCTAACACAGGAATATTCTCAAATTGTCCACTGTGTCATTCTTAGTGTATTTCCTGAAAGATTGCTCCTGGAGTAATAGCACAAGATTAATCCCACATGGGTAGAAGAAAGGTGTATTTTTTCAAAGCAACGACGTGAGTGATGCTAATAAATTATGCTGTTAGCTATCTTAGAAACCCAGATCATTCAGCATCCCAATGCTGTAATTGATAGATCTGGCAAAGCAGTAACTTTTCACTTTATGAGGAGAAAAAAACCCCACAATTTTTCAATAAAGCATGATGAGAAGTTTTGTACTGCTGTAAAACCACAGGCACATAGCATATTCACTGACCTGAGATGGGCCTATTGCCATAGGATGAGGGGCAATAGTTTTAAATTTGAGCAGGGCAGGCTTAGATTAGACAACAGGAAGAAGATCTTTACCACGAGAGGTGGGGCACTGGAACAGGTTGTCCAGAGAGGCGGTGGAGGCCCCATCTCTGAAAACAGTCAAGGCCAGGCTTGATGAGGCTCTGAGAAACCTGACCTAGTGCAGGATGTCCCTGCTCACTGTAGGGGATTGGACTAGATGGGCTTTGAAGGTCCCTTTCAACTGGTAATCTGTAATACTTTTTGAGGTGCAGCGCCAAGCGCTCTTCAGCACAACGGAGGCGCCTAAAGCTGCTCTCCTCTCCCGTCACCGCCGTCCCTGGCTGTCTGCCTGCTCAGGATCCAGTCGTCAGGACTTCGCTTCGCCCCCGCCCTATCGGGTCATACTGCAAGACCGACCGACATTACCCCCCTCCCTCTGGCGAGACGAGAACTAGCACCGCCTCAGCGGCTTTTCTTCCAACAACCCCCCCACCTGCCTCGGGCACGCCCACGCTGTCACGCAGCCCGAGGCCACCGTGACGCGTTTCCGCGCGGGACTTCCGCCGCGGGACTACGGGCTCCGGCCTGCCGCGCGCCAGCCATGGCGGCGGTAGAGGGGATGGGGTCAGTGCCCGATTACGAGGCGGCAGAGCTTTACTCCCGCGCCTTCCGTGTCGGTGGCTTCGGCCGCTGCTGGCGCCAGCAGCTGGGGCCGCCCGACCTCTCGCTGTCGGCGGAGACGGCGGCCGTCGGGGCAGAGGCGGAGGAAGCGGCGGTAGCGGCGGAGCTGGGCTGTGGAGCGGACACGGCTGCCGAGCTGCGCGCCCTTTGCAGGTGGCGGCGGGGCTGGCGGGCTGGAGGGGGGGAAGGTTCCTGGCGGGGCGGTTCGGCCTGAGGGAGGGCTGGGACCATCGGATGTCTCCCGACGGAGATTTGTGGTTCCAGCAGAGAGGTGCTGAGGCAGGGCGATGCTGCCACGGGTACAGCATCAAGGGAATGGGCAGGTGCCCGAGCAAAACCTTTCCTGACCCGGAGGTGACTTTGCCGCTGGGAGGAGAAACAGCCAAAGCTTGGTACTTCGCTGGCAGAAACTTTATGTCAGGGATTTCAGTTCATGAACAAACAGTTCAGGGCATAACAAGTTAATTAAGTAAATATTTAGCTATATCTTACTCCTCAGGTAAAACTTGAAAGAATCTTAGTGTGTACATAGTTTTAAGAGGTCGCTATTGCAAAATGAAAGGCATAGCTAGTATGAAGAAAATGAGCCAGGTGGCTGTTAGTGCCAGCATCACTCAGATGAGGCCTGACAACATGCCCTGGCCATGGGTCTTGCTGATTTCAGACAGTAAAGCATCACAACTGATGGTTCTTTGTTGTTCCTTAGTGAGGAAGGCATGAATTTCAGTAAGGCCAAATGCTGCAACGTGCTGCACTTGGGTTAGGGTAGTCCTCATTATCAATACAGGCTGGAGGATGGTGTGATAGAGAGCAGCTCTTTCGAAAAGGACTTGGGCATACTGATGGATGAAAAGTGGACATGAATCAACAGTGTGCACATACAGTCCAGAAGGGCAACCATATCCTGGGTTGCATTAGAGGAGCTGTGGATGTCAGGTTGAGGGAGGTGTTTCTGCCTCTCTACTGTGCTCTTGTGAAACCTCACCTGGAGTACTTCATCCAGCTCTGGCGCCCTTGGCACAAGAGGCACATGGACCTGTTGGAGCAAGTCCAAAGGAGAGCCGGGCTGGAGTACCTCTCCTATGAGGACAGGCTGAGAGAATTGGGACTGTTCAGCTTGGAGAAGACAAGATTCCAGTGTGACCTGATAACAGCCTACCTGAAGGTGGACTACAGGAAAGCTGGGCAGGGACTGTTTGTTCAGGGCATGTAGCAGTAGGATGAAGGGGAGTGGTTTTAAACTAGAGTGGGGCAGGTTAAGGTTAGACTTGAGGAAAAAGTTCTTCACCTTGAGGGTGGTGAGACACTGGAAGAGGCTGCCTATAGAGATGGTGGAGGCTCCATCCCTGGAGATATTCGAGGCCAGCCTTGATGAGGCTTTGAGCAATCTGATCTAGTGCAGGATGTCCCTGCTTACTGCAGGGTTGTTGGACTAGATGACTTTGAAGAACCCTTCCAACTCAACATGTTTTATGATTCTGTTGCTACATCTATAGCTTTGTCCTTCAGTTACTGCTTCCTCAAAAATGAGAAGTATTTATGAGTAATTTCAAATGCAAGGTGGAGGTTGTACACTTTCATATACTGAATAGAATGAAAATAGTCTCAGGTGTGATTCTGAAGGCATAATTCAGTAAATGTAACCAGGATTGCTCTTCTTGATGGGTTTTTGTTCAGTGCTTTGCATGCAAGATTTGTGCAAAAAATGTAGATGTTCTGTCAGGCGCATGCTCTCCTAATGTTTTCAGAAGTGTGCAGATAACACCACAGCAAAAATTACATTAACAACATTTCAGATTAGGTTACTAGGTGAACAAAGGTAAGTCTATAATGCAGGAAAAAACAAATCCATCATCATTCACTTGAATTTGACTTAGGGTGTTTTGCATGCTGAGTGTCTCACTGAAAAAAGTGCTCTTCATTTAACATCTGTTTAGAAATTGAAGGTTTCTGACTTTCCTGTAGTGAGAAGTGGCAATACCTGAGCTCATGAGAATTCATGAAACGTATCTAGGTTTGAGTGGCAGTTTATCTTTGTACTAAGTACCTTTCTGTTCTTAAAAGGAAAAAGAGGAAGCAGCTCACATGCCAGCTATTTTACATGCTTGGAGCTGCTTTCTTAATGCAATTCTTAATGAAATTAAGCAGTCATAAGATGATAAGATCATAATCATTTAGGTTGGAAGGGACCTTTCAGATCATCGAGTCCAACCATCAGCCCAGCTCTGACATAGCCTCATACCTGGACAGGGACATGAACCCTTGACCCTCAGATTAGGAGTCTGATGCTCTCCCACTTTCTGGGGAGTCTTAGTTTTTTTCCTGCAGAAGGTGATAAATGGGCATGGTGTAGGTACCACAGCCCTGGTATGGATTCCTAGCCTAGAGCTGTGGGAGGGAAGGAAAGCGTTGCTGGTGAGTTCTGACATTGTGTGTTTGTGTAGGAGGGAATGGGAAACTGCCACTTTTGATGCAGGAGAAACTCCACAGTCATAAGTATTAGGTGTTTTCTGATAATGCCTGAGGCATTTAAAGTGTAAAATACGCAGTAATTTCTTCAATATGGCAAGTCTTCAAGTGAGCTAGGAGGACTGGTCATGGTGGTAGGATATCTGATGTGTAGGATTGTCAGTTTTAAGTTTTTTTACCTGTCAGGGACTATAGATTTCTTCATTATGTGGGCTGTTCATAGCTCTGATCTGTGCTGAATACAGAACAATCATCTAAACAGCTAATGCTTACACCTTGCTCTCCAAAGTGCAGTTCTCCTCCTTTGTGTTAGTTAAACTATTATTCCCCAGCAATGATGCAGTCTGTATTTGATCCCAGATTTACTTAGTTGTCTCTGGCACCACTTCGTCAAGTGGGCAAGTAAGACTGATTCTCTTCCAAGATGCTGTAAATGATTCCTGCTTAGTTTCTTTTAAAATGGTGGTTCTGAAGGAACCCCCGTTTCTCAGTAACTTAAAAAGAACAGTTTTCTCTTTATGATGGAATATGTAAAATTGAAAGGCTAAAACTCTTTGTATGCTGCTAAATGGTAATAAACTACTTTTACAATAGCAAATTCAAATTATCTTAAATACAAAGTGACTTTATTGGGTCACCAGAGCTAGGTCATCTGTCTCTAACCAAAACTTTGTCTTGACTTTTGCTTCTTGTTAGCTGGTACCAGTTGATTGCAGAATGTTTCTCAATTACTGTATATTCCTGTGCAGTTACACTCAAAAGGCTTATTCATTACTGCAATGATAGTATTATATAGCTTAATACTGTTGATAAGAGAAGCATTATCAGATTATGGAGAACATTATAAGATTATAATGAAAAAGGATAAAATCAAATAATAAATTATATTGATAATAAATAATGCACTCCAAAATTATTTCCCTGGACTTCACAAGTGATCTGTTTGTCCCATAAATAGATTGGTTTGCACATGGGTTTGCTCCAATTTAAACTGACCATCAAATTGAGCTGTGCACTTAGGCAGTAGATAAACTCTGCCTTTATGTAATTTGCAAGCAGTAGAGGTACAAAAGAGATAAAGTCTGATCTGAAGCAGGTGGTATTTCTCTATTTTAAGTAATATTTTCTCAGACTGTTTCTAAGTTAGATAAAATAATTTTGTGGTTAATACAAAATTTTTACTGTATTTGAATCAGCATTATTCTGTATGTTTCTAAAAAGGTAGTTGATAATCTTTAAGTGTCTAATCTCATGCCTTCAGATGGATTGTTTAGTGTGTTTGTGGAATGGCATGGGGATATTTAGGTTGTAAATGTGTCAGGGAAGCTGATGTGATACCCCAGAAGATTAATTTTTTTGTGGCGTGTTTATGGGAAATTTCACCCTTATTTATGTTATGAAAACCTAACATTTGTATGATCAGTTTAAATCACTGCTGCAGCCAAAAGAGGTTCCACTTTTCCTTCCTGTATCCTGCAGCAATTTGCCCTACAGAAAAAAAACTGTGCATAGCTTCACTTTAGTTTCTGTGCAAACACGAGAGAAGTGTGAGGCTGTGGATGGGAAGCAGAATACAAGTAGGAATAGGCCTGTTGCTTTTAGAAGAAGTTGCCTTATTCACAGTAGGAATAGTGTGGCACAAATTAATACCTTAAAACAGCAATGAAAGCTCATGTAAATGCAGGGAATTGGGGGATTGCCCATGGTTTATAACTGAAAGGAAGGATATTAGTGTTAGCATACAGGTTGATGATTCTTTTTGGTTGAATCTATTCTGTGACATATCATCAGAAAATCAGAGTAGGTGAGTAACATTTGTAAAAGTCAAGTTGCATTTTTAGTTTGTAGTAAGTAACAGCTACATATTCTAAATGGGGCGTGTTAAAACTCTCTATATGGCTATATTCCATTGTGCAGAATCATAGAATCATGGGATGTGTTGAGTTTGAAGGGACCCTACTAAGATCATCTAGTCCAATCCCCTTACAGTGAACAGGGACATCTTGTGCTAAATCAGATTGCTCAGAGACTCATGAAGACTGGGCTTGAAGGTCTCCAGGGATGGAATCTCTACCACCTTCCTGTCTAAACTCTTCCAGTGCTTCAGGCAAAATAGAGATAAAACTTGCCCAGTCTCTGAGAGAGTCAGGACTTTCTGTGTTCTGATTCTTTATCTTATGACTGTACTGTCCTTTTGCCCCAGTTTAGGCTTTACAAGTTACATCCTGTTTATTACATTTGCTTTCTTTGTTTCTTTTAAGAATAGCTTAACTGAATTTTCATTATGAGACATGTATCAAAAAAAGCATAATGGTTATTTTCTTTCTTTTCCTAGCATAGAAACATTAACTGCTTCTGATAAAGAAGAGGACCCAGATGTTATTCCTGAAGGTAGCAGTCTGCTAACTCTTCGGTATGTCATTATGGTGGTANTGGTCTTATCAGTCTGGGAGCGAACAGTGTCTGAACAATGTGCAGTTAATTTCAGAGTTTAGTCAGACAGAAGAGGCCTAGCTGAAAAGTGAAGTTACAAACTAAAAAATTTACCCTATTTTACCTCAAACCAGGACATACCTCAAGTTTCTGTGGTTCTTGGTAAGGAGGCCTCGCTATCTCACTTATATAACTGCAACATCTTGTTATCTTGTTTTTTGTGTTTTGTCATTGTTCTGTCTTATCCTGTTAAAAGCTGTCAGACCCAGGGCTTCCTGACCAAACTGCATTCCAGTCTTCAATTTCTCCTTCCCCGATTTATTCCTCACTTTTTGTTATATAGGTTGAAAACATTCAACCTCAATGCTGCTGTAACAACAAGATTTCACACCCTGCCATGTTGTTGATCAGAGGTTCATAGGTTAACTGAGTTTTGAAACAACAAGTTGGCTGAGTCTTTGAAGCAGGCAGGACGTGTCTTTATATATTTGCGTACTAAATATCATGTAGATATATGTGGTATCGTATGTCATTGATGTGCACTCACAGAACCCTGATACAGGGTGGGGTGGAAAGCAAGTAGTTTGATGCATTCCCTTTCCAAGCAGTGGTGTGCTTTCTGAAGCAGAAATGGGCCTTCTGCTTGGATGTTGGATGTTAGGAAATTTTTATTAATGTGCACAGAATATGCCATATTTTAAACTGAATTAACTTTGGACTTAGGTTCTCCAGGGATGGAATTTAAACTATGAGTGTGCAGAAAACTCCCTACTGGTTTGTAGGGAGTTTTCTTCAAAGCTTTGTGAACTAAATCCTACTTCTTAGAATAAATCTACCAGTAGCTCTTACCTCTAGTAACCTGCATTAAAAGCCAAAGTACTGAAGTTGTGACCACATACCTCTTTATCTGAACCCACTCTTCATCTTGTTCTACAAGGACACTACTGGTGCATATCTACAAAGACTCTGTTAGTGAATTTCAGAGACTAGTCAGTGTGTGTTAAGTTTTTGCCAGTTATTGAACTTTGAACTCATACTTGACCACTTCAATACTTTGCTATACTTGAATTTCTCTTTGATTAATTTCAGTCTTGACACATGGTATGTGTCAGGGTTGTGATCACTGTGAAGTTCAGTTGTTACTGGAAGCCTTCAGAAAATCTGAAGGGTAAATAGACATATCCCAGGAGTTAAAAAGGATTTGGTGTTCATGCATTGGTTAAATGCACATATTTTAATAGATATTCTATGTATGATAGTTTTTCTTCATGAAGTTGCTTTTTGAAAACTATCTACCTCATGGGGTTGAGAACATTTGTGGATTTTTTCCTGTTTTTTTTTTGCTTGGAACTGAATTGAGTTTCTCCGAAGTTGAAGGGATAGTTGAAGGGGTAACAGGAGGTAACAAAGTGTTCTTCCTTGGAAAGCCTCTTCAAATAACAGGTAATTTTCACATTAAATCTTAGATGCAGAAGCTGGCTTGTGTACTACCAGTTTTTATGTGTGTCAGTCAGGAGACAAGAGTCTGTCAATAAGTTAGTCTGTTATTCTAAGATGGACAGAAATCCAGTTCTTTGGAAACTCCCCTGTAGTAGCTTGTGTCATTTAAAAATATGTTTAGAGATTCTGCATGGGAGCCATTGAATGAAATTTTGTCCTGTGTTCTTGTCTCTCAGAATTAGAAAGAAAGCCTTAGAGAGGAGAGAAGAGGTAATCATTGTGGATCGGGCTTGCAGACAAGAAACCCTTGCCTATGAGATGGTAAGGTCCCTGTCATCCTGTAAGATATCAAGAGAGTTCAGCACAGCCAAAATTGAACTTTGTTGTTGTTTTCTTTTTTTTGTTATCATTTTGAACCTCTGTGCAATTTAAATGTTTACAGATATGAGCTTGCTGTTAATGATTACAGACATTTTATAGAGAGATATGACAGCAGCTCTTACAGTCTACCTTACTACCATATGTAGTAAGGAAGAGCTCCAACTCATTACCACTTTTTCTTTTGGTTGATACCAAAGCATCGTTTGGAGATAAAGTGTACTGAGCATCTTGTGAACTCATTTCAGAGATAGACAAAATGCATAATGCTATTGTTTCGTGGACTCTGAGGTTTAGTGTGCAACTGACTGAATTAGTTTCTGTATGCTTAAAGAGGAGGACAATAGGAACATGGTGGCAGTAAGTTCCTAAATCTGAACCTTGTAACCTAAGTTTCTCAGCTATTCTGAGCTGTCAGGAACTAGGAGCATAGTGATCAGCCCCTCTGAAGCCTTCTTGGAACTTTTAAAACTATATTTAGTACCTCTTAATTTTCCTATTTAGGACTTCAGTGGTTGTGAAGAAATGTTCATGAATTCAGCAGTGCTAAAGTCCGTGGTAATGTCCATGAACATGCAAGCCATGAATTACTCTAAAAATTAGGGATGGAGGTATAGTGAGGAAGAAGTCTAACTTGTGAGTTCTAAACATTTTTTCCCCTTTAGATTTCTTGGTCTATTGTGAGTGATCTTGTCGCAACAGTCCAGGGAGGCCCAGCCACATGATGTATCAGTTACTGTATCCCACAGCATCCTCACAGCTAAACTGAGGAAATGTGGTCTGGAAAATCAGGTATTGAGGTGGACTGTGAGCTGGCTGAAGGAAAGAAGCCAGTGGTCAGTGTGATCAGAGGGCTGGAGGCCTGTATCTAGTGGGGTCCCACAAGGCTCAGTACTGGGACCGGTACTATTCAGTATATTCATCGATTACTTGGATGAGGGACTAGAGTGCACTGTCTGCAAGTTTGCTGATGACACTAAACTGGGAGGAATGGCTGACACACTGCTATCCAGCAAGACCTGTATAGGCTGGAGAGCTGAGTGGGGAGAGTTGGTTTGGAGCTGGAGAGTAGGCTGTATTTCCTAAAATATACCAAGGCAAGTGTAGAGTCCAGGGCAAGAACAATCCCATATATTAGTACGAGTTGGGGATGAAGCTGTTAGGGGCCTGGGACTGCTGGTGGACAGCAGGAAGACCATGAGCCAGCAATATGCCCTTGTGGCCAAGAAGGCCAGTGGCATCTTAGGTTGTATTAGAAGGATCATAGTCGTTAGGCTGAGAGAGGTTCTCCTCCCCCTCTACTCTGCCCTGGTGAGACCACATCTGGAGTATTGTGTCCAGTTCTAGGGTCCACAGTTTCAGAAGGACAGAGAACTGCTGGAGAGAGTCTAGCGTGGAGCCATGAAGATGATGAAGGGATTGGAGTATCTTCCTTCTGAGGAAAGGCTGAGGGAGCCAGGTCTCTTTAGCTTGGAGAAGAGGAGACTGAGGGGTGACCTCATTAATGTCTATAAATATGTAAAGGCTGAGTGTCAGGGGGATGGAGCCTGGCTCTTCTCAGTGACCTCCATTGAAAGGACAAGGGGTAATGGGCACAAACTGGAACACAGGAGGTTCCACAGAAATATAAGAAAAACCTTTTTCACAGAGAAGAAGACAGGCTGCCCAGAGAGGTTGTGGAGTCTCCTTCTCTAGAGACATTCAGAACCCACCTGAATGTGTTCCTGTGTGACCTGATCTAGGTTCCTGCTCTGGCAGGGGGATTGACTAGCTGATCTCTTGAGGTCCTTTGCAATTCCTGATATTCTGTGATTCTGTTTTCTGTTTCTGAAGAATGAGCACATGGCCAGTTACTGCATCCTTTAAGCAAGCTGTTTTTGTTATTGCTGTGGGATCTTGGTGTCCTAGAACAGGATAAGTGCAATAGGGTAGGTGCATTTGGAATGTCTTGCAAGAAAGAAGGTGCAAGGAACAAAGCATAGGTAAGTCTCACAGCAGTACTCCTTTCTGTTACTGAATCTGAAGAACACTTTATGCTGGTAGGAAGTCTTTGTGCAGTCAGTATTCTCTCTTGAATTCTCTCTTGAACTGTTGAAAAAGGAGAAAACTGATTGGTGCAGAAAAGTGCCCTCCCTCATTCCCACAGCTGGGCTATATCCTAAGGTCAAAGTAGGAGGAAAATGTGGAAATGCTTCAATTTCTTTTCTAAAACATGCTAGTGTGTCATAGAATCATAGAATCATAGAATAGTTTGGGTTGGAAGGGACCTTAAAGATCATCGAGTTCCAACACCCCTGCCACAGGCAGGGACACCTCCCACTAGATCAGGCTGCTCAGTGCCTTGTCCAGCTTAGTCTTGAACACCTCCAGAGAGGGGGCATCCACAACCTCTCTGGACAACCTGTTCCAGTGTTTCACCACCCTCACTGTAAAGAATTTCTTTCTTATGTCGAGTCTAAACCTACCCCCCTCCAATTTACATCCATTGTTTCTAGTCCTCCCATCCGATATTACGTTAAAAATTCCTTCCCCTGCCTTTCTGTATGACCCCCTCAGGTACTGATAAGTTACTATGAGGTCCCTCTCTTCTCCAGGCTGAACAACCCAAACTCCTTCAGCCTGTCCTCATAGGGCAGTTGGTCCAGGCCTTTGACCATCTTCGTGGCCCTTCTCTGGACCCTCTCCAATAGCTCAATGTCCTTTCTGTGTTGAGGGCTCCAGAACTGGATGCAATATTCCAGGTGGGGTCTCACCAGTGCCAAGTAGAGGGGTAAAATCACCTGCTGGTCACACTCCTCCTGATACAACCCAGGATTTGGTTGGCATTCTTGGCTGCGAGTGCACACTGCTGGCTCATGTTGAGTTTGTCATCAACTGACACACCCAAGTCTTTCTCTACGGAGCTGCACTCAAGCCACTCTCAACCCAGCCTGTATCTGTGCTTGGGATTGCTTCGACCCAGGTGCAGGACCTTGCACTTGGCCTTGTTGAACTTCATGAGCTTGGATGCTGAATTATATTGGAGAAATTGAGACCTCAGCTATGTCAGTTTTCCTAATGAGAGGAATTAACGTTCCACTAATGTTGATTTTGATATATTTCATCTAATGGCTGGCTTCTAGGTCAGTCTTTCTCAAGTTGAGTGTTGCAATCCCCCTTGACATGCGAAAGCATTCAGAGAGCATTTGAAAGCATTAAGTGATGGAAGTTTGTTGCAGCTGGGCTCCATGAGGGCAGATTTGCAGTGAGGTTTAATTCCTTTATGCATGGCATCTCTGTAGCCAAGAGATAACAGGAAGTCTTGTAGTTTCTGAAAGGAATAAATAAAGGAAAATGCTTGAAATCAGTCATTAACAGCAGTTTCTCAGCTTACCATCTTGGAGGAAGTAGTCTGTTATCAATTCAGAAGGCCACATATTTATAAAGAAATTACAGCATTTCTCAGATGTTTATCCAGAGGCTATGATACAGTTGTAATTGCCAATATAATAAATATATATATATATATCTGTCTCTCTTAATTTTTCCAGGAGTCACATGCAATTGGAAAGAGGCCACATAATCCAACAGCCCTAATTGGGGAGGGAGAACTACTTCTAACTTTGAACATCTTCTATCCTGTCATATTTCAGAAGGTTGGTTCCAAATTCTCTAGGTTTTTTCTGATGTCTCTGCCATACTTTAAATAATGTCTTGTTTCCCCAAGCAGTTAAAATCCGTTGAAACCAATGAGAGACTGAGCAAGATGCTGTTAAAAATCTTGTATGATGATATACCATATGCTGTCATTTGTGACTTGAAGCTGCCAGCTGAAGAGGAGTACTGATGCTGACAAATGATTTTTAATTGATGCTTGTGTTCTGTTTTATTCACAGCATAAAGTTCATAAACCATATCAGACAGTCCTTGTGCTGGGCAGCCAGAAACTCACTGAGCTAAGAGACTCAATTTCCTGTGTTAGTGACCTCCAGATAGGTGGTGAGTTCAGCAGTCAGCCAGATCAAGCACCAGAGCACATCAGCAAGGTAAAACCACCTAGGTGGAACCATCTGCATGTACAGGAGTTTTGAAAACATATAGGGGAGAGGGAGGCAGAGTTTTGTTTTTTCTTCAGCTGCATTGGTTGTGCTTGTGGATTGCACTGCCTGTAAGTACTTCCTGTTGGTATTAATCAGGCAGACTTATTTTGTACAAAAATCTTGCACGCACACAGTACTGCAATGATTTTCTGTCATTTTAGCAGAAAGTATTATATCTTCTATGTGGTCTTTCCTGTTTGGCTGTTTTGAGTCCACCAGGGATGGCGTTGACTTTCTGCAAAGCAGCCCATGTAATGCAGTGCTTTGCACTTTTGGCTACACAGGGTTGATAACACAGCAGTGTTTTGGCTGTTACTGAGCAGTGCATGCAGACCCTCGAGGCTGTCTTTCCAGTATCTTCTCATGGCCAGTGGGCAAAAGGCTGGGTCTGACAGTGAAGGTCAATCCACTTGCTAATTTTTTAAATATGGTTAATCTTTTAAAGTCAGTGCTGTGCAGTTGCTTTTCTTTTTGGGCCATGATGCTTGTGTTCCTTTTCTGTGTTTTCATATAACTCTACTGTGATGAGGAAGGGAATATAAGAAAAATAACCCTAAAATAACCCAGAGTGTTTTGAGGACAGTATCAGCAGAGCAGCTGCATAGCTGGCAATCATATCAACTTCAGCATCTTCAACCATTGCAAAGCAATATACCTAAAGTGCTTGAGTTTCAACATGTTTTTGTTTAATGTGTTTAATCTGTCATAACACTAATGCAGACTTGTCTCTCTGCAGGATCTCTACAAATCTGCTTTCTTTTATTTTGAAGGCATCTTTTATAATGATAAAAGATATCCAGAGTGTAGAGACCTGAGCAGGTACAGTACTTATGGGTGTTAACTAAGGAAAACCTTAAAGGACATGAAAATTGTTTATGATTTGTGGTGTTTTAAAGATTGGAGTGTCTAGTATATGAAGCTACTATGAACTTTTCTTCTGATCTTTTCATGCTGAATTGATTTTTACACAGACATTTAAATTTCCTTGCTCTCATTCCTTCCACTCCCTTCCCTTCTTACAAGGGGATGACCACATCTTTCACCTGCAAACCCCAGTTTGCTCTGTTAGGATGGCTCTGAAGGTGACAGGTGCCAATCAGTACTTGCTTTTTAAATGCTCTCTGTAGTTGTGATGTCCACCAAAAGACTCGCCATTGAGTTAATAGATGGGTTAGAAAGACAAGCTCAGCTCTATTGAAGTCAGTCTCACAAACACTCTGAATACCTTTATGGGAGAGTCAACAAGGGGACTGTGTGACTTTTGGGAAAAGACAACATTGCCAAGCACCTCAGGTATCTCTTGTTTGGCCTTGTAGCTGACACTGGTTGAGCTCAAGAAATACCCATTTAAACTACATGTAGCAGCTTATTTTACAGAAGTATTGGATTGTTGGTACATCAGTGAGATCTAGGAGACAAAGAAATGTTCATGGATGGCATGGAAGAGCTGTGAGTTTGAACTTTTATGCCAGACTTCTTGTATGACTTCAAAGAAATTAATTATTATGCTCCTTCTCTTTCTGTCCAAGAGAAACAATTATATTCATATAAGGGCTTGTGATAATAATGCAATTGTAGAAGTGAAATGCCTTGTATGTAGGAGTGTGCTAAATTTTGTGAATGTGACTGTACAGTTATGAGCTTTCGATTTCTTTGGCATGAGCAAAAAAGCTTTTTAACACTTTACAACAAAGTTATTGACCAAAGGAGCAAATTGACCTGCTGGTAACTTGAATTGTTGAAATGCTAACTTCTATCTGTTTAATTGTGTCCCATTGAAGATGTGCCTCAAGGCCTTCCTTTCTTGTTTTCAGAACAATTGTTGAGTGGTCAGAATCTCATGACAGAGGCTATGGAATTCTTCAGTCTGTTAAAATGGAGGACTACATGTTTAATGACTTGTCCCTCAAAATTGGTTTTCCATACCTATTCTGCCACCAAGGAAACTGTGAGCACATCATTATCATCACAGATATAAGGTAAGTTACTGCACTTTAGGAATCCTTCGGCAGTGAAAAGCATTCCTCCATGGTCATTAAAAGCTTCAGACATGAAATACCAAATATTTGTTAAGCTAACCTTTAGATTATTCTGCTCCCTTCTGAAGGGTTTACTAAAATTTTATTCCAGATACATGTGAGAGAATCTCAGAGACTGGGAGGGAACTCAAGAAATCATCTGGGTTTATGTTCTGATTCTGGGGCATGAGTGTTGTTAACAACTCTGACTGGAATCAATGGGATTTGTTTAGACTTGGTGTTAAGGAGCAGAAACCGCAATAGGAATAGTGAGTTGAGGTGAGCTGGAAAGGGGGAGAAGGAGGAGGTGACTGTGAGGTGAAAATTATATCAATGGTAGAACTATTGTGTATTCTCTGCTCAGTGTGTAATGAGAAGAGAGAGCACTTCTCTGATTGTCTGTTGTGGTTTATAGGCCACAACAGACAGGCCCAGAAGCCTGATTTACCTAAGCATTACTGGTAAATGGTGCCTCCCAAGAGAAATACAAGCCAAAGAAGGCCATAGATATTACAAGTAGATGATCTCACTACGATGAGTCCCTTATCATTCACCTGGTAATGTTTTTGCTTGCTAGTCTGAGTAGGAGAAAAAAGTTTTGAGAAGACCACCCTAAGTAGGAGGTCTGAAAGCTTCTGAGTTACAGACTGAATTACTCCTGACCATACTATCCATATCCATGTACGGTGCAACTTGTAGCCTGTCCCCTGGGTTTTCTGTCTGTATTAACAGGTGCTAAGCAGAAGTCTAATAGTTTGCAGAGGAATTTGAATCATCCTTTATCTTCAGTGTCCATGCTTATCTTCAGATAAATTCCCATGTGGTACAGTCTCTGGAATTTTTTATGTATTTATTTATTTTCCTCAAGGCTCATTCATCATGATGACTGCCTGGACAAGAATCTCTATCCCTTGCAAATCAAGAAGCACTGGTTATGTACCAGAAAATGCTTTGTGTGCAAAATGTATACAGCCAGGTTTGCTGCATTCTTGATCCTTTCAAATTATCTTCTTAAATATGTCTTTCTATATGCTGGTACTGACTTAAACTAAATAAAAGCTAAGTATGAATTTTATAAAGTGCAATATAAATTTTATAAATGCAAATAGTTTGAAATACCACTCTTCAGGCAGTTCTCTCTTTTCCAAGGAAAAGGCTTCCTCCAGGTAATGTTGATAAAGAGATTATAATTCAGGACAATCAAAAGAACTGAAATGATGAAGAGTTTAATTATTTATCTCAGATTCTTTTTTAAACAGAGTTCAGCTCTCTGTCAGATGCTTTTGAAAATCTAACTTTTGGAGGAAAATGCTGCATTTTTCTTCTATGAGAAGATATGATTCAAATTAACTTGACAGAATTCATACAGATCTTTCATTAAATCTGGCATCTAATATAGGGAAATATGGGTCAACTTTAATATAATAAAATTAGAGATTTTTAGAATACATGCGGCTTCTCTGAAAACTTTGTGGTATGCAGCTGTACTTGAAAGACAGTTTTTCGATGCACAGATTTTCCACAGTTAAGAGAGCATTAGGTGAATTTAGTGCTCTTTGTTTTACAGTTTAGTGTTGTTCACTTAAACAGGAGAAAGCCTTTTAGTAGCCATTGTAGAAATTGCCCTAAAGGAGTTCTGTAGACAAGGCTAAGCTCCCTGGTTTTATTGGTGTGAACGATTTATTTACAAAAATACCCACTGCCGTTTTCTACCCCCAGGGCAGCTTACACTCTTAGCTTCAGTTTGATGCAGCAGCTGTGTCCTTGCTTGTCTTGCTTGTTTGGCCTTAGACTTCCCTGGTATCAGGCAAAGAGCCAATTCTGCTTGTGACGGGAGCCCATCCTATCATTCCTACCAGAGCCCCGAGGGTGCCTTCACAAGTTACTGAGGCATAAGGGGAGGTGGAGCCAAAAGGTCAATATGGGGGAAAGATGGGATGGGGAGGGCATTACCTGAGGTGATGTAAATGCATTAAATTAAAACCAGGATTACACACTAAGCTTAAGTGGGGAGATGGTAAACCATGGATTGCAGAACCGCTTTGGCTGGCTATCTTGCATGTTCTAATCTGTCCAGTAGCATCTTTAATTATGAAAGGTATTGAACTGTCATGGCCTCTGAGTGCCATAAATTAATTGCTTGGTGACATGGCAGGCTCCCTTGTACTGGCGACTGTTAACCTTGGTGCTTTCTGGACTGAGCAGCAGTCCTCTCCTTGTCTGCATCATCCAGGCTTTCCTTCTAGACTTGTAAATGGATTTGGGTATTACTCAGAGTACTTTGAGTCAGTCATGTATCTGCTCTATAGCACAGTTTCTCACTTTAAGGGAAAACCAGATTTATCTTTTATGACTTAAAAGTGGACATAAGATTCCTTTTTAAAAATTTTATCTTATTTGTGAAGCACTGTATCATGTCCACAGATTTTAGGAGTGCCTCTGGAAGTGCTGTCGTAGCAATGTAGGATGGCACCTGGAGTTGACACAGAATGTGTGGTGTTTGGAAAGGCGCTGTATGCCCAGGGTAGGAGATACACACTGTAGCTTCTGATTGGTCAGTATAATGTTATTAATGATGTTTGTTGCTGCCATCCTCAACTCCCAGTAGAATGATGAGAAGTTTGTCGCAACTGTGTTAGACTCACATGGAAAAACTCTTGTATTTTTTAACCTGCAGGTGGGTAACCAACAATGACAGTCTGGCACCAGAGGATCCTTGTTTTTTCTGTGATGTTTGTTTTCGGATGCTCCATTATGATGCAGAAGGCAATAAACTGGGAGAGTTTCTTGCATATGCTTATGTTGATCCTGGGATTTTCAACTGAAACAGACATAAGTGAGAATGAATTCAGTGAGCCTTGTTGATGAGTCTGTTGCTCTGTCTGATACAATTATGAAATCACTGGACATCCTGAGTTTTGAGTGTACTGCTGGATTTTGGGTTATGCTTTTAATTCTGTCCCCTGAGATTGAAGGAGGCCTTGGAAATTACATCAGCTTGTTTGATGGCTCCTTAACGCTGAATTTTTTGGCAGCAGTCAGTAGGGGTTTTTTGGGCAGATTGTTTTGTTGGGTTTTATTCTTCCTTTAGGGTGTCGCAAAAACAGATTTTTTCTTTCATTTAACTAATTCTGCTTCCTTATGCTGTCTCTCACAGCCTGTTGCTTCTTTTCAGTAAAAAGTTACAGTAAAATATATTTGAAAACTGCTGTCCCTGCAGATTAGGAAATTTTGCTAGGACCAGTTCCATACTTCCAATAAGGGAAGGAGAAGCTGGAGACAGTCATGTTGTGGGAGTTGAGTGCTTTCTGTGCTTAGCTACTAAACAGAGAACTCCCTGTATTAGAAGCTGCTGTTTGTGTGTTGTGGTCTTATTTCATATCAAATAATTCAACTTAAATGACAACTGGAAAAAAGTTTGCATATAGTTTTTACTTCCCAGGATCTGTCACAGGATGGACAGGTTTGGTCTGCATTTAATGTGTATTTTTGAATGAGTCCTCTGAGTGGAATCCAGCAGTGTACCCAGCTTCCCATTTGTTACGTTTCTGTGATGATGTTTGTTTTTTTTTTGTTTTGGCTACTTGTTAAAAGCTGTTATCATTTCAGATATTGAAACTTCCAAGGAGGCTTATTACTTCATTATGAAGAATAAAAACTTATTTTTTTAACAATCCTTTGTCTCTATGTTTGATATATGTTTCTTTTTTTTCTTTCTCTTTTTTAAAGAAATAATTTAATTTGTTAAAATGATGTAATAAACTGGATATGTGGATATGGAATTTAGAGACTGAGTGACATTTAAATGGAAATTTAAAGGGCCTTGCCTGCTGTCATGAAAAGTGTGTGTCTGTGTGTACCAGGGGAAGCAAAATAGCTGCAGTATTAAAAACTGTAGTTGAATCTGTTGTTGCCTGATGTTGGTGTGCCTACAAAGGAGACAGAAAAAGAGTTAACTTTTTTCAAATAAAGGGAGAGTCCACTGAGACATTCCTCAGATGGAGTCTCTCAAATTGCCGGAGGACATAGCCTCCTTTTATCCTGACTTTTCCCATAATGCAAATGTCCCTGTCTTTACCATTGGCTCCCTTTCACCATTGGCTTTTGCCCCCCTTTTACCATTGGCTCCAAGGTAATTGGGATTTACAGACTCCTCTGATATGTCTAATATGAAAATCAAAGTCTGATACTTGTATCTAAATTATGTTTGCAGTTTACATATGATGTTACTCACAGAGTAAACATGGAGTGACATCCGTGTTTACATTGTTTGTCTTAATCCACACCTTCTCTGTAAAAGTTATCTAGTTTCTTCGATTTGCAGGGACATTCTTACTGTTGGTAGATACACGCATATCGTTATGCTCTCAGAAAAGCACTGACCTGAGCCTGTGGTTGGCTTTTTGCTTTCACCTGATACACTTACTGTTTTGATAGTATGAACCTTTTCCACCTTAATTTCAAACTTACAAACTTTTACATCTAATGATGTTTTTTATCTTGCTGACAAGATATCAATATAGATGAGAAAGAGGAGGGGCCCCTCTGATTTTACTGTTTGTGTAGTTCCAAAGCAAAATGTTCTTCATCCAGAGAGAGACACTTTCAGCAGGGCTGCACAGTATCTCAACCTGCAGTAAACTTGACCTTGAGGCAGGGATGCTGCTGTCAAAGCTATAACTCTAAGTTATGTGCAGAAACTCTCATTCTTTTTGCAGAAAGGACTGGCTTTATTCCTTGGTATAGTTAAGTTTCACTACCAGTTCTCAGAAATCTTGTATCTTTCAGGAGACACAGCATCTTGGAAGGTGGGATGACCATTTCTACAGTCAGACTCTGTGAATTTAGGTTATTTCAGGTTTGTAAGTGAGTACTAAATTCAGGTAGCAATAGCCCAAGCACATGAATGAGTACAGTGGGGGGGACATGTAGCATGAAACTATATTTTTTTGGACTTGGAGCTTGATACATTCTGGGCTGCATCAGAAGCAGTGTAGCCAGCAGAACAGCACAGGTGATTCTGACCCCCTACTCTGCTCTCTTGAGACCCTACCTGGAGTACTCCATCCAGCTCTGGAGACCTCAGCACAAGAGGAACATGAACCTATTGGAGAGGGTCCAGAGGAAGGCCACAAGGATGGTGCAAGGGCTGGAACACATCTCCTATGGGGATAGGTTGAGAGTTTGGGCTGTTCACCCAGTAGAAAAGAAGGCTCTGGGGAGACTTTACAGTGACCTACCAGTATCTGAAGGGGGCCTACAGGAGAAGTAAAGAGAGGCTTTATCAGGGTATGTAATGATAGTGACCAGGGGTAAGTTTTAAACTGTAAGATTAGATATTGGAAAGCAATTCTCTACTGTCTGGGTAGTGAGACACTGAAACAGGTTGCCCAGAGAGATTGTGGATATTTTGAGTCATTCTGTGATTCTATGAACCAGGAGCTTCATCTCTGCATCAGACTTCTTTCACCCTCTGAAAGCAGTGGCATGGTTGATCCATTATCTCTGCAACAGATGTGTTAGCTCATCAACACTTGTGTGAAAATAAGGTGGATTTGACATAGTTGCTGAACAGATATCACATTTTTGGGGAACAGGGTTTTTGATACAAAGGAATGGCCAAAATCAGGAAGTGACTGTGAAAATTCCCATTTATTTTGAGTCAGTGTCTTTACAGGAACACTTTCAGGGTGAAAGCTGTTTTACTTTCCTAAGACAAGAAAATACATTTCATGCCTAGATGTTATGTAGATATCTTCAAAATCTGGGTTATTTGTAAGCTGAATAAGGAAGCTGCTGTCTTATAGCAGCTGTCTGGGCTGTACTTGTTAAGTCTTGTCCAGTAACAGCAGTCTGATGTGAAGCGCTGCAGGTGATCGCCCAAACTCAGGAATCTGGAGGCCATACACACCCTGGGTGCTGCTGTGGCTACAGATCTTCCAGCTTTAAATCCAGGTGCTGTCTTTATGATCTGAAAGTAACTCAGTTCTGGTATATAATGCCTTTTTTGCATTACAGAAGTACAGACGTTATGCACATAAAAAACTTCATAAGCTCCTGTGGTACATAGTTACAACCTGAACCCCTCTGTGGGCCATTCCTGTTTAAAATCTATGAACTGAAACTTCTTTCCACACTGAGTTATAACTTCCAGTAATCATGTTAACCAAATTCTGCTTTGTAAATACAACCTTCAATATTAAATCATTAACTTCTCGAAATGTATGTAGCTTGGCACTTTTCACCAGGCAGCCAGCACGTTCCTGTAAAGTGCTTCAGTAAGCCTGTGCTACCGCGTCTTTGTGCAGAAAGTTACTCACCGGCAGATGCTGCCATGAGCAGCAGCCGGCAGACCCTCCCTCTGGCTACTTCTCATCTCTCTCCTCTTCCCCTGATGAAGCTGCAAAGGGAGCTGGCTGTTTGTGGCTCTAGGCCACAGGGTGGGGTGGAAACAGACCCACTTCGTAAAACTACACAATTCATGGTTTTGTTAGATCAGTCCAGATGCTTCTGTCCCTTGACATAAATGACAGCGGAGCAACTTAACAGAAAATATTCACCATGATGGATTCTGGCAAAGTTATATGGGAGAGGAAAAAAAAAAATACAAAGATGACTAAATAGTAGTTTTGAACACAAAATAATGCTGTGTGCACAGTGAACATCCCATGCTACAGTAAGTACTAGACTTGTGCTTTTTTCTGCATATCTGCTCAGAAATGAGCAGTGCTACTTATGTATGTACTTATGTACTATTATGTTGCTACTTAATCAGATATGGAGAGAAGGAGAAGGTAGGGCTATTATGCACTTTACTATTCTTGACTGTTAGGAATAATGAAAAAACAACTAAACGGCAGTGTCGGGGAAAGAAGTTTTCATCTCTTCAGAATTGGGAGATGAAGAGTAACGATGCAGTCACTCCACAGCAGTGCGTGATTGCAGTGGGGAAAGAAAAAGCACTCTCAAGATATGTCTCTCAGACTTTGGAAGCAGTGATGAATCTGACTGACCTTCCCCTGGATGTGACGTATGGGGGACTGTGTGGTGAAGGCTGCTCAGCACTACTGTAAGAGCAGAACTGCAACCACAAGCAGATGGTACAAGTAGGTCTAACTTGAAAAGGGGAAAAGGCTGCCTTGTTTCGTGCATGAGAAATCCCCTTCCTCTGCAACCCTCACTTTGGGTAAGAACAAATCCCTTTCCTCTGCAACTCCACTTTGTTATTACTCACTTTAGGTAAGAACCCAAGAAAAAGGCACAGAAATGCGAAATTATTTCAATTTGCCCTACTTGATACTAGGCTGTACTGAAAACTATTCCTTGTTGAATAGTGTAAATTAAGGCTTCAGAAGTACCAGTCTCCATCAGGCTGTAATCATGTTTTTCTGCTGGTGACATGACACCTCTAATACTATCACCTTCCCTGCGGCAATCCCCCTAATAAGATTATTAGGACTATTAAAGCCTAACCTAGCTGGCCTCTGTTAAATACTACTTCCAGTCACAGAGAAGTTGTTCCCAGTTCTGATGCAAAGTAAAACTTTTTCAAGAAAGAATTTTCAGAGGGACTTGTATCCGTTTCATTCCCTTTCAAGCCTTTAGGAACTTCTCTTAAAATACCAGTTTCCATAAAAATTCAAGTTAGAAATCCCCAAGCTAATAATATCCCCAGAGCAATACAATCTCTGTTTTTTCCTATAAATGCTTTTTTGTCTATACAAGTTAGTATTAAGAACCAGTTTCTCATAACGAGTTTAGAATCTTTATTTCAGAAATTGTTCAAGACAGTGTTTTCTAATCAGTGTGCATCAACAGGCTCTGTGAAAACACACTTCTTTCTAGTATACTTATTATATCAAAAGCATACCATGAAGTCACATTGCTGTAAATTGGCACTAGTTTTTCAAGAACATAACTAAACTTGTTTAGAAAAAGTGAGCAAGTGTACTCACACATTTAACGTTTTAACAGCTATAAAAATGCTGCTTTCAACTCCTACAAAACACATTGAAAAGACATCCCCACAAGAGTTGAAATGCTAAGCACAAAGAGAGGTCAGTATCAGAGGAAGAGAGTGTGTTTTATACAAATGAAGCCACTGGGCAGTTAAAAGTATTTACACTTTCTCCTGCTATTAGCTAGACAAACATACAGTAGTCAGGTAAAAATATACTACAATTCTAAGTCCTGTAACATTTAAGCATTGCTTTTCTAGATGGAATTTTCATTATCTGAAATGTATTACCTGTTAATACTGGACAAACTTATCGGCAGAGTCTTTAAATACTTTTAAACCACAATTAAAGGGGCTCTTATTCCACAAAATTTAATTTCAAAATACTATGCTTATAAAATTATTTAAAACTTTCAGCAGTCTATAGATTTCAAATGCAAAACTTAATAATCCTTTCTGATTTGTATTTTAAAAAGAATCTAATGATGTCATTTACTTTCAAAAGCAGAATCTTTTCCTGGCTTTTCGAGCTCCCTCTCTTCGCCACGAGTCCTAGAAATGAAAAAAAAGCAACATTAATGACAATACAAAAACACAGAAAGCAAGACACACTGCAGCTGAATTCACACCCTCTAGAACAAGTGTTGCTGATATACATTCAGGAGGGTGATGCCAGCTGTCTGTCTCTGCTCCTTCTCCTGCTGCCCCCAGACATAAAGCTGAGCGCAAAAACTGACATCATGTTCACAAGTGACCAGATGTGAATGGTGGTCACTGAGAAGCTGATTTATCTTCCATGCAGCAGCCCTTCCTCACCTGCTACCAGCTACATGTCAGAAGCATTCTGGCTAAATGTGCCAGAAGTAAGCTACTCATGTCCCAGAATCTCGGAAAGCAGAATACATTTTTACCAAATGAAAACTTCAGCAGGGTTACATTACACAACTACTGTTTTTCTCAAATTTTTCTGAAGTATGCCTTTTAGACATGTCCGGACTCTCTGCAGGGAGCAACCTTTACAACAGTGCAGATAGCTCCATGATTTGAGAAGTTCACAGATTATTCACTTGGAGTCAGTAATGCGAATCAACAGGGCTCCTGATCATTGATAATATGTTCACTTTTTTTTTGCTTGCTGGTCTCTCACTTCTAAGAAACTGAATATTACAAATAAAGGACACATGAAAAATACCAAATGAAAAGAAGTTTGCAGTGGAGAGAAGGTCTACAGCTTTCCTGAATGCAGAATAGGTACGTGCGTGCATTTCTCACTATGCATGCTATTTCCAAAAGGTGTTACACAACCTGATTTGTAGCTGTCAGCCCAGGATATGTCCATAGAAACTGCTCCTAAGAAGCCTTTGTAAAGTGGGTTTGTTTATTTACGAAAGTAAAAGAATACACTGCAGTGTGGAGTCCAGTACCACAGCAAACACCATACACACTTAAAGAGATAAATTCTTATTAGCAGAATGTGACACCTTCACAAGCTCATTCATGGAAGACACATTTGCAGGGTTTACACTACAATTACTGAAGCATTAAAAATTTATATTGTCCTGCCTCAAAGCTGCGTTCTTGAGACACTCTTATAATCAACAGCTTTTTCCTAATGTGCTACATAATTACCTGAATTATACACCTGAAATATTTTTAAGTCTTTTAATCACAAATATAAGTGCCAATCTGAGATTGTATCCATGCCACCCAAAAACCCTAAGTGCTCTTGGGTTCTGCAAGAACAAGGAGAGGCGCAGGCCATGATAAATTTCTGCTTCAGAGGAGTTCAGCAATCATTTATTTTTAAATATTTGGCCAAGTCTATTCCATTATTACTGAAGTGCCTTGCTATTTATTTCAAGTCACTGGGGCATTGCATTTTGTCAGCAGCTTACTGTGATTTGGGCAGGTCACCTATTGAAGCAGTGTGTCAGACTGTGTTAACCTGCACCTGCTGTTCCCGCAACATGTTTGTTATTTTCCTGTAACACAAGGCTTTTCAGGTCACACAGGCGTTTGGCATCACCAATTGGAAAGTGACAAATGCCACTCCTGAAAGTTGTGTAAGCAGAAGCTAATAATTCTGAAGCTACCTCTCAGCATGCATCAAAATTAATTTTCATCTTAAGGGGTGGTTTTTTTGTTTTGTTCCACTCGATTTTACAGTAAATAACAGTCAACATTCACTCACTCCTACAGTTCTGACTTGGCAGGCAGCCAAAAGAATGCCAGGCACCTGCAGTTTGTCTTGGCCTGCATGATGACAGACCTTGCTTCTACTGCATTCCGCCAGACAAGTATCCCTAAGGTCAAGGTGCAGAACTGCTCAGAGAAAGAAAAGTGGTGCCTTCAAAAAACCAGTTCAGCTCAAGCATAACTTTATGCCTTTTCATGTTGATTTGATCAAATCTATTTAGTATTCCTTATACTCTCTAAGAGGTTCATTGATTCTCATTTTGCTTATAAAATAGCATCTTTCAGTGAGGCTAAGGTTTACACATTTAACTTCAGGCATTTTTAGGGATTCTTGTTTGGAAAAGGGAAATGCATCAACTTCGGTAAAGCATTAAGAGTTCTGAAATCTCACAAGTCCAACTTTTAGCCTGCAGCTTACCTGCATTTGGGCAACTCTATAGCTATACAGAGAATACTAGTGGCTTGGCTATTGATTAGAATACATGATTTTATAAAATAACTAATTGATAAATATCATTAGTTTCTCTAAGACTTGGTTCAGGCTTCCTTTACTTCCTTGGACTATTCCACTGAATAGTTCAAAACACAAGAGAAAGCTTGTACTTTGTCCTGTCTCACCATATGCTGATTTTCTCTTGACAGGACATCCTATGAAATTTTTCTTTAAACTTTCACCACAGCAATGAATAAAGTAACTTTTTAAATGTTCATTCAAAACTTTACAGAAGATAGTGTTAAACCAGAACATAGCAGGTTCGAATTGGAGATTTGGAAGAAGTTCTTTGCAATGAGGGTGGTGAGACACTGGAACAAACATGTTGCCCAGAGAGGTGGAGGAGGCCCTACCCCTGGAGACATTCATGATGAGTCTTTGAGCAACCTCATCTAGTGCTATCTCCCTGCTCACTGCAGAGAGTTGGACTAGATGACTTTTGAATGTTCCTTCCAACTCAACCAATTCTGTGATTTGCATGGTATTATCATATCTGAAATTGAGAGAAAACCCTGTGAAGAAAAGAGTACCTCAACATGGTTAAGTAATTTCAATCCATTGCTGGTGTACATAGATAATTCTGTTAGACAACAGATCCTTAGCTCAGTAAGGTTAACAACTCACTTTTTTTTATTGCCAATGTCGCGTCTGTCTTTCTTTTTGTCGGTGTTCTCTCCATTGTGTTGAGTCTGGTTGGTGTCTTGACTCTCAGAACCTCCATTCAGAACCTTTGAAGCTTTAAAATTAAATGTCAGGGAAAGAAGAAAGAGTACTGCTGGCAGCAAATCTGACCATTAACAAGCCAGATAATTTCTTTAACATCATCAGCTCAAACACAGTAAATGGTTTCCCCTCATCTGTTACCCAGCAGCAGAAACAACACAAAAAGCAGCAACTGCTTAAACTTCTGAAAACTCATTTGCAATGAGCCTCATCCCATAATTTTATTAATGGCAAGTGAACAGCATTTCATGAAATTTTGATTTCTTGTGCTTGCTCAGTGAACACTAATAGGACCAGTGCTTATTTATATTCAGTAGTGGTTCTGTTTACCACTCTAACCTGGTCAGACAATATGGGGGGGATTTCTGATACTGTAACTAGAGATTTTAAGTTACCTCTTCTTGTTTATTCCTCAATGAATATGTACATAATAAAAAACATGACAAACAGTACATAAAAATAGAGTAGAAGGTTTTAGTTATGGCATGAAATTGTCAATCGGGAAAATGATCTAGAAGCTTATTTACAGAAATCAAAGCTGGGATGTTTAACTTCTACAAAATTTCTGTGATTAATACTTGTTTTGTTCTGCTATTAGAAGTCAGTGCATTCTGAGTGAATTGCTGAGGAATGCCTCAGAGGTCAGAACTGACAGTTCATTTTATCTGATATTACAGTTTACCAAAAAATCCCTCTTACTGTACTGAAAAAAAAATTAGAAGATATTACTCATCTGAACACTTATAAGCTAAGAGATGTTAAAAAGCAGGCAAGATAATTTTAAAATGAATTTCCAGTAGTTGATCTATTTACTCACTCAGAATCAATTCTGAACTGATTGTGAAGAATTCAATGTGAATTCTTACAGACTGCAGAAATTGCAGTGCATTGTAAAGACAGTAAGAGTTCATTCAGCAGCTCAGTTTTTCAAAGGCAGAATGTAAGGAACCAGAATTTCTCTTTGTAGCAAATGAAGAAAAACCCATTTTGGTGATATCACCCTACTATGATAAAACTTCTTAACATTCACCAATGCAACAATGTGTTGGCACTTCAGCTTCTGCTGAAGTCTGGAGCTAACCTTATCAGGGGTAGCTTCATTAGTGTGCCTATGCATAGGATGTTTATCAGTTTAGGTTCTTTATTAAAATTCTGGTTGTGTGAATCACTGGGTTACAGAAAGTGGGTTTTATTATCACCTTCGAATTCTGAGAAGGTATAAATACAGGGGCATTCCAAATACATTTATTCTGAATCCAAGGCACCCTCAATTATACTACTTATTACAGATCCAGGTGGCAAAACTTTCAGTTTCCTGAAGCAATCTTGCTCCCAGGATTCAAAGACTAAGTAAGAAAATTTCTCTACAGTGCTTGTGGAGATCATGATCTAAACAAATTTATTTGATGGGAAGAATGCTTACATCTTCAGGGATTTAAATTTGTTTACAACACTGTTTTTCAGTGTCTGTCACATTTTGTATCTCTAGTTAAGGAGGCAAGTATCTATTTCACTGATTTTCTTTAACACTATTTTAAAATAACCAACCTAATTTTTCAGAAAGCATACTTACTGTGGAAAGGATTCAGCATCATGCTGCATGTGTACAAGTGCACAGAAACTGGAAAAGTACTGCTAAGAACACAAGTCCTATTCTAAATTTTAATTGTTTTATTGTTAGACTGAACTACTGAAGCTGCCACACATGACACTAAAAGTGGATAGTGAAGGAAATCAAGCAGTTAAAGCACAGGAAGAAGTCTAGGAACCAAAAGGCTACTTAAGGAATGAAAGGTACTGTTTTGTTGTACCTCATGTTTAATTATGGGGTTTTTTGCCATAAGCTAATAAAGCTAGAAAATTTACAAATAAGTAAAAAAATGCTCAATTCCTACTTCAAAGATTTTTTCAAACTGGCTCAGAGGTTGATGAAGATTCAGTCTTTTACATGACAAGACACTAAAATACAGTGACTTACCTGTTTGGTCCTTTTCTTTTTCCATTTTTTTGCTTGCTCCTTTCTTCCACTGTTCTTTGGTTTTGTTGGCTTCTTCATGCTGCTTCTGTTCAGCAAGTGATTTATTTAGTACTTGAGAAAGAACAGAATCCCCTTCCCCAACCAGAAACATGGTCTTGAACTTGTTATATAGCATTGTTGATTTCTCCATGATCACTTGGCTGACTTTGAATTTCCGAATCTAAAAACAAAATAATAAAAAAATGAGCTCTGCTTAAGTGTTTAAATGCCTATATAGTTTCATCACATGCTACATGAAAGTCCCAATTTAACCTGAAATGAACAGCCCAGATTGGAAGGGAGCTCAAAAGATCACCTAGTCTATGCCCTTCATGGGAAAGGTGGCCTGCATGAGGTTAGTGACAATCTTGTCCAATAGCATCTTGAAAACTTCCAGCCTTGGGGACTCCACCACTTCCCTGGGCAAGGATAATTCAAAGAACAATTGCTCTCATTGTGAAAAAAGTTGGTTTTTCATACAGATATGAAACCTCTCCCAGTCCAACTTGTACCCATTATCTCTTCTCTCTGTGGCTCCTCCTGAAAAGAGAACATCTGTCTGTCTGTAGCTGCTCTTTTAGTGCTGGAAGACTGTGGTGAGGTTCTCCTAAGGTTCTCTAGGAAAAAAAGACCTAAACCCTTCAGTCCTTCCTTATAGAGCAGATCCACCAGTCTTCTCTTCTCAGGTCCTTCTCCAGTTTGTCCATATCATTCTTGAATTGTGGAGATCAGAACAAAATTCAATACTGCAGCAGTAAATAACACTGCTATAATTTTAAGATAACACACAAGTTAATTTGATTGACATTGTAGATCTCACCTTCTTTAGAGTCAGGATCATCTCTGTATGTTTCTGAGCTTGCTGCATTGTAACTTGAAGAGACGCAAGCTCATCAAGAGCCTCAATACACCTGTTCACATCCTGTATATCAACAAGAAATTAGTGTTAAGCCCTATATGTTAAACATATATAATTTTTTCCATGCTCTGAGATGATATCCTTAACTACATGCACAATTTTATAGCAATTAGCAGAGTTCAACTTGCAAACAAAAATTCTCAATTGTCTTTCAGCTGCTTCCACAATAAAAAGGCAGATGCTATTTGATTAACTTACAGTTTTGAAAAATGCTACACTTCCAACATAAAAACTCAAGCTTTATGCCAATTTCAAAATTCCAGTAACTCCAGTACTTCCTGGCATGAAAGTATCCTCCACACTTATCCTTTTCCATAAACAATTTTTCCCAAGTGATTTGTCATTACTATGGTAGCACAGCATCTTAAGGGGACTGCAATTAATGTTTACAACTGTTACCTATATCTGTTATACAGATTTATAAGTTTGATAGATGACACTATGCAGGATGCTCATAAGTCATGATATGAGCTTCTGATCTAAGAGCCACCATACTGATGTCTTCTTCCTTTAATACTTAGCTCTCAATTTCATTATCTTCAGCTATTCTTGCTTGATTTAATTGCTATGTAGAACTAGTAAGATCCACTGCCAGCACAGGTCATAACAGAATTCTGCATATTGTACGAAGTTGTAGTATCCATTCTCAGTGGAAACTAGTATTAAAAAAAACCAAAGAAACATACTGTGACTATGCTCAGCAGTATTCTTACTATTATATTTACTAGATAAATACAATTATGATAAACTAAATGTCTGCGCTATAGCTCTACAACCAGTGTCCTTCCCAGCACTTAAAAATATTTGTTCCATTACGCCACTCAATCAGAGGTTTGGGCAAGAGGGCTGGATTATTATTTAACTTATTATTTTGGGAGAATTTACTGTCTCAATGCTTTTATTAATCCATGCCATTAAGCTGTGAAATAAAAGCTTTCTAAATTTTATTTAAGGACAGCTGTTTTTTTGAAACAAAGTACTGATGTACACTTAAATAGTGTAATTTAACAACAGGCCATCCTGGGACGCAAATGTATCATATCTAATGCTGTGGTAGGGTAGCCTGGGCCACAATCCAGATGTCCACCCAGCCACTCACTTCTCTCTCCTCAGCAGTGCTGGGGAGGAAATCAGATAAGAAAGCTCATGAGTCAAGATAAGGACCTATTACTGTCACACGCAAAACAGACTATACCAAGGCAAAATTAATTCAAGACAATTAAGAAAGATTTAGATTGTGAGAAACAAACATTAAATCTGCAGTTTTTCCTTCCCCCATCTTCCATGGTCTCTTACACAGGCAGCAGTAGAATACCTGGAACACCCGTCTCAAAAACATGGATCACCTCCTCCCTTTTTTTCACCTTGGCATTCCCTCTGCTCTTTCTCACTTTTCACTTCGCTGCCCACTGTGTTACCAAAGACACCAAGAGCTTGGCTGAGGAGTTCAGCCCTGCCCTTCGGTGGAGCCAGCTGAACTGGACTTCTCTATCACAGGGCAGCCCACACAATGCTGAGCTCCCAAGCAAGAGCAGCTTGCTGCTTGTCACACTACTATACAGTTCTTCACTGACATTCATATCTTCTCATTGTATAAATGGCACTCACAAAATGAAGACCAAACCAAAGGCCAAATAAATCCCTTCCAGCACCATCCATGCAATGACTAAAAAGGCCATGTAGTCAGTTAGGGAAATAAACAAACTGATTTTAGGCTTGTGCTTCTCCTTTTCCAGTTAACAGTGGTAGCAAGAATGTTCTTGTCTTCAGAAGAACATAAAGGCAGTGATGGAATGAAGCTTTTCACTTGCTTTTTCAGTTATGCAAATCAAAATGGCATCTTGAAGATTTGTTTCCCCTTTATGGCATTAAGCAAGAAAGAGACATGGATTTTTGATCTGGTCTGAGTTAAAAAAAAAAAAGCCAAGAGAAGCACAAATAACCTTGAATTCAGAAAACCCAGTAGTATGCTGTAAATCACCAAAGGTGTAGCAGCTCTGGTCCTTCCCTATCTGTTTTTAATGCCCAGTTTTAACAGTTGATTTACAGGCTAGTTAGCTGTACATAAGTTAATGTGTAACAACCCTCAATGGAGATGAGTTAAACTAGGTAGCTCAGTAAAGGGCTACCTACAGTACACCCACGTCTCTATTGTACTGGGTGGCCCAAAATGAAATCTGTTGCCTCATTACTGCTAAGAGAAGGGCAAGTATCACTAGTAACTCTATATTGCAGCCCAAGATGCTGTCTGTCACCTTCGCCACAATAGCAGTGCTGGCTCAAAGCAAACTTGGTGCACACCAACATGCTCAGATCAATGCTGTCAAAACTGCTTTCCAGCTACTCAGTCCCCTGCACCAGCCTGTGCTGGTGTCTGGGGCTTTTCCTCTGCAGGTGCAGAGCTTGAATCTCTGCTGAACTTCATAGAGTTCCTGTTGCTCTTCTCTCGCCAGCCTGTCCAAGTCCCTCTGGATGGCAGCATCCATGAAATCTTTCCTTTTTAGTTCTCTATCATCTTCGAACTTGCTTCAGTTGTGGTCTATCCTATCATCTTAGGCTTTAATGAAGGTATTTTAAGAGCACTGACTATCTTTAGCTGAATTCACTGCCACTGATCACAGGTTTTTGGGCCCAGGAGTTCACAGGTTTTCAGTCCATCTCGCTTTGCACTTATGTAGTCCAGACTTCATCAGTTTGTCTATGAGGCTTTTATGATAGACATTCTCAAATGCCTTTTAAACTTAATATAAACAATATCCACTATTCTCCCTCATCCACTTGTCATCTCACATAATCATGAAAGTTTCCTCCTCTAATGAGGATCCATGCTGACAACTCTATCCTTTATAGCACTGCAAACAATCTCTGGGAGGATTTATTCCATCACTTTGCAAAGGACTGATGAGAGGCTCACTGGCCTGCAGTCTCCCACATCCTCCTTCTGGAAGATGAGAGTGACACTGGTTTTCTTCCAGACCTCAGTAACCTCCCTGTGGGAAAGTAACCAAAGGTTGGCAAGGAGGATTGTATAAATGCTTGAGTGAGTTGCATCTGGGTGCTGGACATCACTGCTATAGTCCTGTGAGCTCAGCAAATAGAACACCCACACTAGAAACCATAAGTCTGTGATGGACTCAGAGGCACTTTATTGAATATTCCCGAGTCTCCTGCCCTGCTGTCAGAGAAGATAAGAGCATAGTGGAAAACTAAACCTGCTTGAATCCCTGAAATACAGTTGAGAACAGCAGGTTTGGGCTCTCTCCTGCTCCCTTGCTAACCAGGGCTTTTCTACTCCTGCGTCTCCTTGCTTGCATGCCTCTGCCCTGGTGCTGCTTCAGAGATCCTGTCTGCAAGGTATGGAGATTACATTTCTTCTGTGCCTTACATCCTCAGTTTCGTGGTTTTTCCTATGTCTGTCTGTGCTGGCTCATATACTTAGCCTAGTCATCACAACTTTCAAAAATAAAATGGAATGGAGAACAACAGCATATTCCAGTTCCCTCATCACTCTGGTTTATTCTGCATCAGGTTTAATATTAAGTGTTCCCTAAGTTAATCCCTGTCCACTGAGCACTGAATTGTTCCATTTATAGACTTTTCACTAGTTCAGGGAATGAGGACTCCTTTAAGAGTTGTGCAAATGAACTGAGATCAAGAAGGTATTAAGTACCTTGGTCTTCTCCTTGTCCTTTTCTACTAGATCCCACACTTCATTCAGCACAGGCCCATGTTTTCAGAGTTTTCTTTTTGCTGGTGAGGTACTTGAAAAGAGCATAGTCATCCTTCATTTAACTCCTTATGTTTTGTGGTCATCCTAAGCACATCCCTCCATGCTCAGACAGCGTCTGCATATTTCTCCCAGGTCACCTTTTACTGCTTCCACTACCCATGTGCTTCCTTTTCTTGAGTCCTGACTATTGTCAGGAACTTCTTATTCATCCATGCAGCAGGTGATCTTTAATTAGCCAGATCTCCTGGTCCCTTCTCCTCTCCAGCATGGTCTTTAAAGTGATTCTTCCAGCAGATCCCCATAGCAGCGAAGGTCTGCTATCCTCAGTCCAGAGCTGTGATCCTTTTTCCCTACCCTTCCTCTCAGGTCCTGAACTTCACTGTCTCAGTTAATGCAGCCAAGGGCGCCTCCCACCTTCAAATCCCTGATCTGATCTTCCCTATTCATAAGAACAGGGCATCTTCCCTCCTCAGCTCCTCGGTCACCTGTGAGGAAATTACAGCATTCCGGAAGATTGCTGGGTTTCTATATAATCCCCATGTAGTCCCTTCAGCAGATACCAGGATGGCTCAAGCTTCCAATGAGGACAAGAACCTTTGAAACTGAGGTATCTTCCAACTCCTTTAAATATGACTTCCTTCTCTACTCCTGTCCCAATAGGTGATATGCAGTACCCATCCTAAGGATGTTACTCACATTGGTCTGCCCATTATTTCTGATGCGTAAGTTCTCAGTTGGCTTATCATGTCCTAATGCAGCAGTTCACTTTCTCACTGGTCTCCCACATAAAGAGTCATCCCACTTTGTGTCTCCCCAGCACTAGTCTCCCCTAAAAAGGCTCCAGTCCCACAGACTACCCCAACCAAATCTGCAACACCAAGGAAACCACAGCCCTGCAGCAGCAGACAGGTTCTCAGTTCCTCTGGTTTGTTCATCACGCCTTAGTGTATAGCAATCACTTCAATGAGACACCCAGTTGTGCTGACTTTCCAGAAAGGTTACAACAGCCTTCCTCATAATGCCAGCACTTCCTGGTTTCTGTGCATATGTTTATGGTGATGCTACTTCAGTCCAGTTCTGTTCAGGAAATTCAATCTACATAAACCTGCACCATTTAATTGACATCACTTCCTTGTTTTCTTCTCTGCTGCACTTCTGGTGCATCTGCATGGCTCAGCCTGAGCTGGCCAAGATGCTTCACTTGGCAGAATTCTGGTCAAATGCTTACACTAAATCATTTATTATTGAGCATTTTCAAAGAAACCAAATTTTACTATCTGGAATTCATATTTTAATGTCCATAGTAACCTGATTTAAGCAGCAGTTACCATTGAAACTGGGAAAAATCTGTCCATTTTCAGTACATTAATGAAAAGCTAACATGCACGCCAGGTATTTCCTACAGTACTTCCACACATAAATCTGTTAAAAAAATATACTTACAAGATTATCAATTTTCAGGGAGTTCTTAATTTCTGCATGTATCCTCTGAAGCCTAGAATCCATTGATGTTTCTGAAGATTAAAAATAGTATGCATGAATATCTGATGTTTATTTTTGTAGAAGCTTTTCCACAATTGTCGACTTCATAAAAATGCAGGAAATTATGGACAGGCACTCTGCATCAGATAATGATGCCAGTGCACACAGAAATACACTACAAGGCTTACTATCAGAAATAAAGTCTGTAGCTTTTTAAAATTAGACATTATTAGCAACCTACACAGTTTCATCCCCAATAGTTACAAACTGAAAACTATTTCAATATCCAGTTGCCACCCTCTACTTCTGGGCCAGGTTAAAAATAAGTTTCAATAAATACTAAGATTTACAAAGCTAGAAAACAATGCCATGACATCTGCATATTGATTGATTTGTTTTCAGTAAACTGGACACAACTCAAGCTACAGTCCATATCCATACAAGAAAAAATTTCCCAGTACACAGCAGGTGTGCAAGATGAATTAACATATCCATCTCTGATTCCAATGCTGAATGCCTGTTTGGATTTTTTTCATACACAATGGGTATGTATGCTCTGCAATATTGCTGACAGTGTTTCCTCCAATTTCAATCCATCTTGTATGAAACTGGACGATTTTTCTTTTTCCTCTACCATCACTGAGTTGGTTGTAGTCCATATGTCACTGTATCTGTACTACATTAGAAGTAAGAACCACTGGTTTAGAGTGTCCTTAATGATGGGAGTACTAAATAAGGAATGACTGATCCCTATGAAGCTCAGTTTACAAGTATGGGTTGGTGGACAGGACCACGGTAATCTGAATTTAAGCCTCTTCCTTAGGAAGGGAAAGCCTTTTCTTAGCAAGCCTCCTCTTAAGTAAGAGGTAGTTTCTATACTCTATCAAAAGGTCCCTCTGATTATTGTGCTATGAAAAGACAGAATGGAAAAAATAAAGGGAAGAACTAAAATAATTTGATTCAAAGAACAAGATGTTTTGTTTCTTATTGATGAACAGAAGGGATCATCAAGGTTAAAAGCTCAAATGACAGTGAAATAGGAAAAGGGAAAATCTGTTCTAGCACACTGGAGAATGAATGAACACACAAGAACACGAGTGCTCTCCTTCACAGACCTGAGGGAAGCATCTGTAAATCAAACTTCTCTGACTGAGACCCCCACAGCCACTCTCTGCAGTGAATGATCTTATCCAGGCAGAAAATTCTGCTCAGCATTTAAGATGACCCAAAATACTGTTAGACTTCTTTAAACTAACCTCGCTTCTTCTCCATCTTCTTAACTTCTGCTTTCTTGCTTTCTTCTTTACTCTGCCTATCAAAAATGTTGCAAGTATTTTTATAATGTTGGAAAATCTGTTTTTCAGTTTTCCCACCACTACTCCCCCTCCAGTTTTTAGATGGGATGCAATTATTCTGAGGTACTATCTCAGTAATTAGCATGCAAAAACCACAAAGAACCCGACTTTGTGTCTTGAAGACTGAAATAAATAAACAAAGTTAATCAGCTGAGATAATGATAAATCCTTCACACTGACAAGACAGTTCTCCCTACTAGAAGCAGCAAATTAAAGAACTTTAAAAACAAGTCACATTTTCAAATTGTATTCGGTTTTAGTTTCATGTACAAATTGGCTAAAAGATATTGTATGGAATTAACGTATGAAGAAATAAAATTATGATGTCAAAGAGAGTAGAAATATTTAACATTACCATAGGGAATTATTGAGAGACCATCTAGTCATAATCAGCTCCTATATGGCTTATTTTCTCATGTAAATGATTGTAAGTGTAAGTATCCTACAACCAACCACAAACATATCACAGTAATAAAGGAAAACAATTTATTACAAGTTCACAGAAATCTCCAGGTTCTTTCTCTGTGTCACTAAAAAAACTTGTGACTCAAAGAAAACAAAATAAAACTTGCCTTCATCTGAGCTACAGATTGGAGGCAGCCTGAAGTCTTTCAAGCAAGCTTTTGAAACACTTTATTCAGAGAAAATCATAAACTTCTGTTTAGCTATCCCTTAGTCTTGTCTTACTGAGGAGTTTCAAAGCCACATGTTTGAATTTGTGTATTTCAGCATATTATGACCAATTAGTATGTGACTGATTTTATTCCTGTCATATAATATGCATCCATAAAATATCCAGGCCTGCATACCTAACATTTTCCATATTCCTTTAATAGAATTATCTAGATTGGAAGCCTTTAAGATAATATTCTGTCCAGTTAAACAGCCAACAGGTTTTGAAGTGTGGAAGATCAGTTTTACTTCAACAGGCAGCATTTAAATGTAAATTTACATGTAAATTTATGTATGTATAGAATGGTGTAAAAGGCACAAATATTAGAAATGTAACCAAAAGAGGAATCAGGCTGTATTCAATATATCAACAGAGAAACTTGAGGACAGACAGCACAAAGTCCTTTTACTGTCGATCAGTATTGGGTTTTGTGGGAAGAATCATGAGCAGGAATTAAATACATTATACACACATTAACTATTAATCCTTTACCACACTGAAACAAAATTCTTATCTGCTACCCAACACAAAATATGACAACTACTTAAAAGCTGGATTGTTAAAACCAAGTCAATATGACAGTTTCACTGAAGAAATGATTGTGTGAGATTTTAATAGTGTTATATTAAGATCTGCAAAGATAGTAAGGACAATTTAGGATCTCTGGAGCTGGAAATACTTAGGTTGGCTACAGGCAAGCAGAGTAATTACGTTAGGTTTCCACAGGAGTGACAGCAAGGAGAAGAAAGGGATAGAGAATAAAAAACCTCAAACAAACTAGATTCTCTGTTGATGAATGACATAATGTAGAATTTCGTTAGAAGTGAAGACAACAATTGTCTTCCTCCTTTTTCTCCAAATTTTTACCTTGTTCTCCCTATCCTCTGACCTCCCACCAACCATGGGGATGGGAACACCATGCTTTTGCGATGGCAGCATCTTACTGCAGGATAACTCTTGAGACATATTTCTTCCTATTGTCCCACTCCCTCAGTGTCTGCCAGGATCTTCTCTCCATTCTTATGCTTGATTCATTTGTGATAAATTATCTTCTTCTTCTATCTATGTAGAATACTCTTGGTATTGCTCAACTTGCTTTGCAGTGCTAGAGTAGAATAATTCTTTTTTGTTTCTTTATTCTGTCTGATGGTGTGTGCTCCATCTGCCAGACGGAAGGAAATGTTTTCCAGGTAACCCTATGCATTCCACAACCTGGTTAAAAATCCATAACCATGGTTTAATAGATCCTACCAGTTTTCAACTTAGTGTGTTCAAAACTTAAAAGAAAACCATGCAGTTTTTTCAAACTGGTCCTTTTCCAGATAGGTCTTCTTAGGTTACCTCTAAACAGAATCTCTCCTTTGCTAGAAATTCTATGTCCCTGAAAGACTATTATAATTTAATTTCTGGGTTCAATTCTTCCCATCTTCTCACAATAGAACATACTGCTTTTTACCGCCCCAATAAAAAGAAATTAAAATTGTCCAAAAAAAACAAGTGTGGGGAGAAAACAACAGAACACAATACACACCAGTTTGATATTTTTTCAGATACCATACTGCCCTGTAACTTGCAGACATCACACCTTAAAATATACTCACGATTCAGATTCTATCTGTTCCTCTGGCTTACGCTTTCTTTCTGTTGCTTCTTTCTCATGCTGGCCTCTTATAACGTTTCTTCTGTGAGCCACCTGAAAGCTTCTTCCCCCTTTTTTCTTCTATTTTTGTTTTGTATTTGAAGACAGGAAAGAGAATAATTAAATTAAATATTCTTTTCTCTATCAAATAGTGCTACCTATAATAAGATTCTCCGAAGTAAGTCCGATCCATGGAACAACCTAACAACAGCTGGCTTTCCCTGCAACTAAATACAACACCTCCACATGTTGATAAGCTCTGAACTTCTTAATTTCAAACAACTCACCAGGAACAGCTTTGTACATTTCAAAAACTTGATTTGAAGCTCAACATTTTTTTGCACAAAAAGAAAGAGTTCTATATTTCCAGGAAAACAGAAGGAAAAAGCCTTTTGGCAAAACAACTGCTACTTTTAAATTATTTGTTAAAGAGAAATGTATCTTAGAACAGATAGTTTACATACAAAACATTGAAAAAGCTTCTTAATTAATTATTTCCTATAATGAAGTTCTGGAACTTTTATTCAGTACATCTACATAAGCCAGTCATACAGCTCCAACTCATTTCAAAAACCTAGAACTAATGTAATGAATTGATCTTCAATGATACTTTTTCCCTTATAACAAATACATCAAGAAAGCAAAACTATACCTTATCACCTTCTTGTTCTTCTCCACCATCTTCAGAATCAGAAGTTGACTGAAGCTGATCAAAAAATACTACTTTTGCAGTACTTTTCCTTTTTGGTTCAGCCTCCTTCTTTCCTTCTTTTCTGTCAAATTCCTTCTTTGATTTCTCCTCTTCTTTCTGACTTTCATCATCTTTTTTCCCTTGTTTTTTGGGCTTTTCTTCCAGACCTTTTTTCTTTGCCTTCTCATCCTCACTAACACTGTAAGACAAAGAGTATTTATCATTACTGCCATTATCTACTGTGAATTTTAAGCACTGCATTTTTCTAACTCAAGAAGTTAATCTTCTTTTTTACAACAGACTATTAAAAATTATGAAGTTAATTCAGTCTCAGTTTATTTAATGGCTATTCAAAAAATAGTTCAACTCAAATCTTCTTCTAAAATGACTGTCCATTTGTTATGCAAAATAAGTAATGAAGAATAGTATGGAGGCCTTACTAAAGCTAACGTTAATATGTGAGCACAGATCTAAAACTAAAAAGATAATGCTCCGAAGTTCTCTATACATATATGTGTCTGAAGGATCAAAACTGTGTATACTGTAAACCAGTTTCATGTAGCATACTTTAGGTGTATATATACTGAAAATGTGCATCTGCTAATCTATAGAAAACTAGACTAGGACTTTGCACAAGAAGTGAAGCAGGCAAAAACAAAATTTAGTTTAACAAATTCCATCAGAAGAGAATTCTGAATCTGCTCTTTTCCCTTAATACATATGTTCTCTTCTTTACTCAGCAAAGATTTTGCAAGTTAGGAAGGCTGATGTCTCCTCTTATTCCAGAAATGTACTACCTTGAATTACTATGTATTCAGTAACTGAGCTGTAAATAGCAACATTAAAGCTCATCAAAGTATGTAAATCATACTTAAGGGGAAAACGCCTGTCAGGAATTCAGTACTACTTATGAAATCTTAACATAAGGAGCAAAGTGGTTTACAATAAAGAAGTTTTATATTAATAAATAAAGCGGAACAACTCACGAGTCACTCTCTGGAAGACAAGGTGGTTTCACCAACTTGGGTCTCCCTCTTGGTTTTGGAACCTTTATTTCAGAAGCTAGGATTTATACAGAAATAAGAGATTAGTCCACAGGCAGAGCCAACATCTGCTCCCTGACTACGTGAAAAAAAAAACAGAGAGAAGCTACACTTAAGTCAAAATATATACCCTAACTTTGCTCTTATAAAAATTCTAATGTTAAGTGTGAATCAAACCTTAATCTCTTTGAAAAACGCTAGAGTTGGTAAGTTTTAATCTCTTTGGAAAAAATCAAAGTGTCAGTCCGCTTTTTAGCTGATCTGGAAATAAAAACTTTAGGTTTTTTTTCAGCCTCCAGCTACAACTATCAGCTCTTGGTATTGCTACTTGGCACAGTAAGGATTTGTTTCATATGCTGTGTATTAACAGGTCTCAATTGGAATATGAGAAACCCTAAAATTAGTGAGCAGAAAGAAGCCATTTAGTGTCCACATTTGTACAGTCAGTTTGCAATTTTTTTGGGATGTATCATTGGACTTCCATCACTTTTCACTGTCAGGAAGTTCTACCACCACACTACAGTACAGAATAATGTTTCACACTTGTTCAGATTCACCATATTGTAAGGAATAATGCAAACAGCATATCTGCCTTCTTGGTACTTATATCTGTCAAGTGCTTGTTTTTTATACAACCTGTGGTTAGGAAACCTAATACTCAATGTTTGAACTTCTATTGGTGTTAGTGTAGACCACTGTTAAGCAAGAGCTGCATGCACCACATTCAAAACTAGGAAAGGCTGCATAGGACATATTACAAAAAGGTAACATGCAGGAGGCAAATGTGTCTCTTTGATCTGCTTTTACACACAGTAAAAGCAAGCAAATAAAAATGAAAAGATAAACAAATCTCTAAATTAAAAATGTTCCTTCGATGGTGGGGAGAAGGGGAGCTGAAGTTATACTTAATCTCCTCACAGTCTCCAAAGCAAAAATCATTAAGTCTAGTTAAACTAAGGCTGCATTTTGTATAAGTTATTTTCATAATATCAGCAGATGAGTATAAATTACTTGTTTCCCAAATTAAATGCTCATACAACTTATTTAACTGCAATGAAAACTGTTTTCCTGCTGCAGGGACTGATGCAGCAGGTCAGGATGAATTCAAGCACATCTGCAAACTGGCCACAAATTAACTAGTTCATCTATATTTAGAAAAACAAGCCCTGCAGAATTGGCATCAAATGATTCCAACAAACTTTTTCAAGAAAGTGTTATCCTCTTCCCATTTGTCTATGAATCTACATAGACTACCTTAAAACACCTTAAACATGTCCCTCCAGCTCTTTGTCTCTACAGTCCTCTGAGCTCCACCTACAGGCTGTGTGTTCTCTGAGTTCTCTCCCTTGTACTTCATGAATATTCTAACACTTGAAGTATTTTACAGATCTTTAATGAATATAAATGCTCAAAGAACTCTTAATGTCTATCCACAAGTTAGAAGGAATGTATGAAAAAGTCTTTTCTAAAGTGATGCTTGTACCCAAAATCAGCTAGTCTTACTTAGAGGACTGAGCATTTATGCTAACAATCTAAATAATTTATATTATAAATTTGACAGTTTCAGATGAGTTGTTTTCTTATTACAGTCTATTAGCAGAATGCCTTTAGCATGAGAAATTAGTCTCTAGTACTTCAGGGGAAAGAGAGAGCTCTATGACCAATGCTACAAAGATATTTTTGTGGTGAAAAAACATTTTGAGGTTACCTGCTGGTCTTCCTCTTTTGGGGCTTACTTTTGGAGACACTGGCACAGGAGCTGCTGCTGTCACCACTGCTGCTGTTTCCTCAGCTTCAGCTTGCTTTTCAGCCTGATTTAAAGGATGAATTTCACCAGTGAAAAAATAGAACACCAAAATTTCAATTACTTTCTCAAACTACTGTTTCAAATTTCTAGAAATACATTCATTATGCTCATTGTTTTCCCCTGAAACATACAATGCTCTTGTCACATGCTCTCATCTTCCCTAACTGCATTGACCTATCAAACAAGTAGATAAGTAGATTATGCTATTCAGAAAACCCCCTGCCCACTTTCTAGCTCTAGTGCCAATTATTCACAATGAAAAGTTGTACAATGAACTGCTTTAACTGGACATGGCAGCCATTTACATAGCCAGCTATTTTACAGGAGCTGGGCTGTAAATATAGATAGAACTTATGATAAAAGGAGATCATGAGGTAATGAGAAGTATCTCCCTGCAGAACCATTCCCTATCCAATGAATGAATTCAGGGACTTGCAACTGTAGAAAACAGTATTTAGCATCCTTGATGCAGGAACATCAGATAGCATCAACAGAAAAGTCACAGTAAATGTTAATTTTCCTTGTCGACGTCTATAATAGAAGACAATTTCAGAAAACAAACTTAAAAATAGAACAAGGCAGAAGCAGATCTCACTGTGCTTTCTACTAGCCTACAGAAAGGCTATTTGAATGAAGACAGAAAAGTACCCAATAGAATGCTCCTTTACAATGGTAGGAAAAGAAAACTGCATCTTTCTTAAGGCAAATAAGAAATACACTGAAAGCCCTAAAACTGTCGATCCCTTCTGATCCACAAGCACACACTATATCTCCTTAGAAACTGTTTTTCTGTTCACCAATGGCTTGTACATTTCTGGTTAAAACTCTTCCCACAAGCAGTAGGTGCCAAACACAAGCCTGTCAGCTGAAGCTACCGAATGTGACAGAGGATGGCAGAAATCTTCTTAGGCCTGTATCTCCTTATGATGCCAAAAGAAACCCTACCTTAAACAAAGCAAAAGTAACAAAACTATAGATTTGAGCGATTTGTGAAAAAACAAAGAATATCTTTGTGCGCATCTCCTGTGAGATTTCTCTCCCATTCACAAGCTGAAATCACAAGTATGTACAGTCACAGACACTCTTTCAAGCTCTTACTGTTTCACACCACAAACTTTCTTCGATTCCCAGTTTAGATTTTTATATTAACCGGTCTTGTGGGAGGTGTCCCTCCCCCAGGCAGGGGGGCTGGAACTAAATGATCTTTAAGGTTCCTTCCAACCCAAAACACTCCATGATTCTGTAATAAGGTCACAGTTACTTTGCACTCATGCCACCACTCCTGTTAGCATTGATGCTGCAAGTTACATGGTTTCAAATGAAAATTAATTTTTGCCCCACTTTAATCTAGTTCTTAATTGGATCTCTGCTCTGGATCTGGCTTGCTGTGTGATCACATGAACATAAAAGCTGGATCATTCTGAGCAAACAGCTAAAACTGCCTCTTCGAAAGCAACTTAAATTTTTTCCAGGTTGAAGAGAACACATAGTCAGAACCATATGAAAAGAGGAACATTTTGAGAGTTAGTTCAGTGTGATGAAGATGTTACAAGAATTTTTTCTGACTAACAGACTAATTATCAGTCCAACAACAGTTCTTTTCCTACTTGCAATGGACTGTCCAGGAAAAGACAGGAATGCCCTGCTCTACAGTAAATTCAAACATAATTCAGGTTTCTATAATACCCTCTGGGAAAAATTTAATTCCCACAAACCCTTCAGCCATTTCAAAAGGGAAGGAAGGTGTTAGGCATTTAACTTAAGCATAATTTGACACTAAAGAAAGTAACATTCAAAAATTTGAGTAAGGTGAAATAATTAAACATATTGTTACCTTTCTTTTTCTTCCTCTTCTAGCAACTTTAGGAATAGAAGCATCACTTGCTTTTACCACATCCTGTGAAGATTAAAAATAGTACTAGGAGTCTTAACAAAACAAAGTTGTATTTGTAATTATTACAAGATTTTTTCACAGTTGGAAGCTTTTGGCACATAATTTAGAAAAAAATCCCATAGTATAGACTAAAACATGTCCAGCTCTTAAATTAATAAAATTCTGATTATCTAATTAGATTTTAATGAAAGGTAAGAAATAAAAGTACTAAATTATACCTTGTTTTATAAAAAGGTATGTAGTCACACTTTAGTCTGTCAGAACCCTTTATCTGGTCCTTTAAAAACGTACATTTGCAAAACAGAGGAAGTGATAAAAACCACACCGCTCCACTGTTTTAACTAAATTTAAAGACAAGCCAGACTAAAAATTTGCTCTCAATGTAAATGTGAGTGAACACGCAGGATGCTCTATGTAATTAAACAGCTCACCAGATTCACATCAATACTAACTGTAGCTTCTTAGCACTGAACAATAGATCTTTGTCAATCAACATAATAATAATTATGTTCTTCGGTACATAGAAAAGGTCTTACATACTTCCTTACTGCTTTTTTCAGAAGGCAGATCATCTTTCTTTGAAGCATCCATTTCTTTTTCTTCTGTTTCAGCTTCTGTAGGTAAGCTGTTATCACCTTTAGGGGATAACTGCAAAGGAAATCAATACAAAATAGAAATAAATACATTAAGAAGTATTTGACAGCCAAAAGAGATCATACTAAAACATCAGGCTGCTTTTGGTTTTGTACAGTGTAAATATGTAGATACACCCCTTTTTAGGTGCACAACTGCAAAAGGTTATCAGAAAGGTCAAAATACAGCAATACTAGGGTGGTACTTAAATTCCGCTTTGTGCTCATGGTAATATCATTTAAATCACTTTATCTATTACATATGGATGGATGTCCAAGTCAGACAACACTTACCAGAGTTCATTCTACTAACTAACCAAAGACTTAATGTAGTAAACAGACCAAACATGTTTCATCTTGTTTGAGTTATTAATCAGTGACAACTGGTGCCATCTAATCTATGCCTTTTTCTCTATTTTGTTTAGGCTTTTTTAAAACATTAACATGCTATCTTTTGTTTTATGTGAGCACTTAAAAATCAAGAGTTTATAATTATTTACATTAAAATAACTGACACTGCCTTCCAGCCTATGCCACCTCTGTTTTTTAGATCTTCATTCTTTCAACTTCATTGATATTGTCATATCCAACTTGCAAGAACCTTTTGTTAAATTCCCCTTTGAAATAGCTACAGTTCTTCAAATTTCTACACTGAACAAAGCAACACAGAACCAAGAAGAGAATGAAATATTCCTAATTACATGAACACCGAATCTTTTTATAGATTACAGCTTTAAGGCAGAAAAATCACCCATACAATAAAACTATGAAAACTCAATACAATTGACTAGTTGAAAGAAGGGTGATATAACATTAGCTTCAAAAGCAAAGGAGTAAATTTTCTCCACATCTTGCCTGAACTGATCAGTTTTTCTGAGATTAATCACAGAAATCTACAGAGGATTTCAGGATCTTCTGCTTCATCTTTGTATTTAAAAATCTTTTCTGTCCTCTTGTTTCTATTCATATTGCCACCCTGGGACAGCCAGAAAGCATTTTCCAGGAGAAACTTTAAGTTATTGCCATCCCCATTCATGCATACTGCCTGTTGCAGAAATTCAGTGAAGCAAAATTATATACCCATGTAGAGGAAGTTCTCCCCTTGCAGGTGGTAACACTGAGGAACAAATACTTTTATCCATGGTGTGCATGGGCAATTAGGAAAATCAGCACTGGTTTATCTCTACTACTAGGAAATTACATATTAAAGAGTGTTTCTAACATATATCTAATAGAACTAAAATCACACTGAACTTCCACATATGGTACGAAATTAAGCAGTAAGAAGCAGTAAGAAGTGGGAAAAACAACCCACCCCTAACTTCATAATCTCCAACTCATCAAAATAACACTTGGCATCTTCTATCATTGTACTGCTAGTACATACCCTCATCCCCTACCCAGGCCATTTTTCCACTTGAAAAAACAACCAATTACAGCTACTAAACACTTATCCTACATAGGGAACCATCACTAAATATTTTAAACACTGCAAAATCTTTAGTGAACTCTGAATCAATACTGTCCTGCTTTGAGGTAAAATAGGGTAAATTTTCTAGTTTGTAACTTCACTTTTCAGCGAGGCTTCTTCGGTGTGACTAAACTCTGAAATAAACTGCACATTGTTCAGACACTGTTCGCTACCACACTGGTAAGACCTGATTATACCAGGGAATGGTACGCAAGAAGCTCTTATTTTCATTATTTACTATGGTGATCAAGGTCAGAAAGTTCATAATTTGCCCCACCGGGGGGCTGGAAGCAGAAAGACGTAGAGGAGTTCCACCTGCAAGGAGGAGCAGGTAGGGCAGGTGACCCAAAACCAACCAACAGGAGTATTCCATCCCATTTGCTCCATGCTCAGTATAAAAGCTGAGATACCGAAGGGTCAGCCCCTCCTCTTCTTTGCTCTTTCTTCCATGGCCAACATCTAGGAAAGACTCTGCCTATCCATGTGCCTTTGACTCCGATCTGAGCACTCCTGACTCCAGATCCGGCATCGAGAGCTCCTGACTGAACTGGCCCCAGCCTGGGACTCTCCCTGTATCTGCTGGGGATATGATCATCATACTGGAAGCATGATACGATTTTGTATACATTATATATCTATTATTTCATTATCTATTAAAAAAACTTTGGAATTTTTCTAAACTCACTGATCTCTTCACTCCTTCCTCTCCTCGCTTTTGAGAGAGGAGGGGGGGCCATCTGTCACTTGGGGGGAGGCCTTTAGGGCCTAAACCAGGACAGATGATTAACAGCAAGCCAGGCAGGAAAGAAACATTGTTTTATTGATAAATTATTGGATTAGTTTTAATTCTGGTTTGCATGGAGTTTAAAACAAACAGCCATGGGGTTAATAGACAGAACTCTGCTTAGTCTCCTTACAACGATTGGTTTAAATTTGTTTGAAAAATTAGTGCTTAACTTGCCTACTTTTTTGTGTATTTGTAAATTGTGGCTTTAAGCGGTGGTTCAAATGTTCTTCTGCATTGCTGGGTTTAACTGTGGTCTATTTTGTGCTAGAATTTATTGGTTTTCTGCTAAAATATCTCGGGAGCCTCACAATGGAGTCAATTTATAGTTACACTAATCAGACTTTGAATGCTTTGAACTTGGGAACGTTTACCTCTTTCTCTACTGCTCATGCCAATGTGTCAGCACCAGGTCCTGGGGATGCATCTTGTGCAGAGTGTGTGAATGACACTTGTATTTTTAAGATCATAATGGTAGTGTCAGGTTTCATGTATGCCTTGCAGGGGTGGTTTTACTTGAAATCAAGGTACTGGGACTCTAAAAACCAAGTACAAATTGCCCAGGTGACTGGAAGGAGAAAGAGGAGGTCAGATAGTCCTCTGCCCCTTCTGATACTTATACGGACCAAGTGAAGACAGAGAGCAAGGGTGAGGAGTCCTCTGATGAAGATCCAGGAGAGGGTGCTGCTCCTCCTGCTTCAGATACAGAGGTGATTGTTAAATCCTTCTCTACAAATAATTTACAATACATGAGAAAGGATTTTGTCCATAATGATGGTGAGAGGGTTGTCTCCTCGTTGCTCCAGTACTGGGATAACGGAGCTGACAGCATAGATTTAGATGGGCAGAGGCTAAGCAGCTGGGAAACCTGGCAAAAGAAGGTAGTACAGATAAAGCTCTTGGGAAAAAGTCCAAAACTCAGAGTCTCTGGAGGCGGCTTATGTCAGCCATAAAGGGCAGGTATCCCTTTAAGGATGTTACTGTGTATCGCCAGAGCAAGTTGAACAATGTGGAGAAAGGCATTAAGAGCTGAGAGAGATGGCAATGAAAGAGGTAATTTATGGTGACTGGAAGGTGACTGTAGATCCTGATGAGATGCCATGTAGACTACCAATGTTATGGAAGTTTGTGCAGAGTGCACCCCCAATGGATTCCAGTTCAGTACTGATTTGGGTAGGAGATGATGATGATACATCATTAACTGTAAATTAGGTAGTTGACAATATGCAGCAGTACGAAGACAGTCTCTCTACTTCCATCATGGTAGAAGATGTGGAAAAAATTACTGATAAATTCACTGATTAACTTTCTGGGACCAATGAGAAAATTGAAAAACTGTTTGATAAACTATCTAGCAAGGAGGACAGATCCTATTCTTCTCCTCCACATCCCTTTGTTACAGCTATTCAGAGAAGACGCCCTCCTATGAGACCAGCTCACAGAGAACAAAAGACACTTTGAGATATTCAGTGGTTTTGCTCCAAGACTATGGAGAGGACATGAGCAGGTGGGATCAAAGACCTACCTCAGTTCTACAGGCTTGAGTACATGAGTTGCAAGGTAAAGCAAACAGAAGGAATTATTCCAAGAGGAATGCTGCTCCTGTCCACAGGGAACAGTTCTCCAACTCATCTTCCAATTATAGATACTAGAGTTGCCCTGCCTCCAGCCCGGAGGAGGAGAGGAATAACTGAATTTACTGGACTGTGTGGATTTGATGGCCTGGCACATTAGAGCCACTAAAATACACAGCTCTAGCGGACACTGGAGGACAGTGTGCCCTCTTGCCATCAAGTTATAAAAGGACTGAGACTGTAACTATTTCTGGATTGACTGGTGGGTCTCAAGAACTGATTATACTAGAAGCTGAACTGAGCCTAAATGGGAATGAATGGGAGAAGCTTCCTACTGTCACCAGCCCAGATGCTCTGTGTATCCTTGGCATGGACTTCCTCAAGAGAGGCATTACAAAGACTTGAAAGGGTATCGATGGGCCTTTGGTATAGCAGCTGTAGAGACTGAGGATGTTAAGCAGCTGTCTACTTTATATGGCCTTTCAGATGACCCTTCTGTTGTAGGATTGCTGAAGGTTAATGAACAACAGGTGCCAAGTGCTACTTCCATAGTGCATCGGCGACAGTATCGGACCAACAGAGACTCCCTGATTCCCATCCAGAAGCTGATTTGTCAGTTGGAGACCCAAGGAGTTATCAGCAAAACTCGCTCACCCTTTAATAGCCCTATTTGGCCAGCACAAAAGTCTGATGGAGACTGGCAGCTGACAGTTGACTATCGTGGCCTCAATGAAGTGACACCACCACTGAGTGCTGCTGTGCCTGATATGCTACAACTGCAGTATGAACTGGAATCAAAGGCAAAGACAGCAAAATGGTATGCTACAATTGACATTGCTAATACCTTTTTCTCTATCCCTTTAGCAGCAGAGTGCAGGTCACAGTTTGCTTTCTCCTGGAGGAGTGTCCAATACACTTGGAATCAACTGCCCCAGGGGTGGAAACACAGCCCTACTACTTGCCATGGACTAATTCAGACTGCACTGGAACAGGTGAATCTCCAGAACACCTGCAATACACTGATGATCACAGTGTGGGGTAATTCAGAAGATGACGTTTTCAGGAAAGGTAAGACAATAATCAAGATTCTCTTGACAGCAGGTTTTACCATAAAAAGGAGCAAGGTCAAGGGACCTGCACGAGACATCCAGTTTTTAGGAATTAAATGTCTAGATGGTCATCGCCAGATCCCAATGGATGTGGTTAATAAAATAACATCTATGTCCCCTTCCTAGGTGTTGTTGTAGAGTGGAGAATGCATATTCCAGTCAGAATATTACAGTCAGATTGTGAAACCTCTTTATGAAATGACTAGAAAGAAAAATGACTTTGTGTGGGATCCTGAGCAATGACAGGCCTTTGAGCAAATTAAACAAGAGACTGTGCATGCAGTAGCACTTGGACCAGTCTGAACAGGATATTAAAAATGAGCTTTATACTGCAGCTGGAGACAATGTCCATACCTGGAGCCTATGGCAGAAAGCACCAGGGGAGAATCGAGGTTGACCCTTAGGATTTTGGAGTTGGGGATACGGAGGATATGAAGCCAACTACACTCCAAGTTAGAAATTCTGGCAGCATATGAAGGAGTTAGAACTGCTTCAGAGGTAACAGGTACTGAAGCACAGCTCCTTTTAGCACCCCAATTACCAGTGCTTGGCTGGATGTTCAAAGGTAAAGTTCCTTCTTCTCATCATGCCACTGATGCTACCTGGACTAAGTGGGTTGCCTTAATCACCCAGTGAGCCAGAATAGGGAACCCAAATGGTCCAGGAATTGTAGAAGTGATCACAAACTGGCCCGAAGGCAGAGACTTCACAATGCCACCAGAGGATGTGACAACACGTGCTGGAGAGGCCCCAAAATAGAATCAACACTCTGATAATGAGAAATAGTATGCTCTATTTACTGATGGATCTTGTTGCATTGTAGGGAAACAGCGAAAGTGGAAAGCTGCCGTATGGAGTCCTACACGTCAAGATGCAGAAACAGCTGAAGGAAAAGGTGAATTGAGTCAATTCGCAGAGGTAAAAGCCATTCAGCTGGCCCTTTCAGACACTGCTGAAAGAAAAAAGTGGACAATTCTCTACCTCTAAACTGACTCATGGATGGTAGCAAATGCTCTGTGGGGATGGCTGAAGCAATGGAAGCAGAACGCCTGGCAATGCAGAGGTAAACCAGTCTGAGCTTCATTCCTTCCTCTCCTCTTTTTCGAGAGAGGAGCGGGGGCCATCTGTCATTTGGGGGGAACATTTTGGGCCTAAACCAAAACAAATACTACAGACTGACACCTTACATTCTGTATTCTGTAATACATTAAATCTTAACAAATAATCAAAAGGAAAAGTGTCAGAATTAAGCCAAATCTATTAAAAATTGTTTGATTCTTAATTTAAGGGCATTGTTTATCCTCTAAGTTATTAATCTCTAAATGTGAGTTAGAAGTAGATGAGATACCATGAATGGATCAATCCTACCTGCAACACATTTTTTTTCATCTTAGGATCTACTCCACTTTAAAAACAACAACTGAGATAATACACAGCACCTCCTCCATGCCATATGAAAAATAACACCATGTGAACAAAACAAGACATCCAAGGACATAGAAAGGTCAAAGTAGTGAGAGAGGAGCGGGGATCAGTGAATGTCCAGTAAACTAGGAAGGCCCACCTCTTAAGAGTACAACCTATGTACAGCACCAGTAAGCTTAAAAAAAAGATGTTTCAGAGAGAAATGTATTTCTTAGTCTGAAAACAATACACTGAGAGAGAATACAATAATTTTTTTTCAGAGAGATCCTAAGGTATGTACACCTTTACAAAGCAAAGGAGCTAAACTCTTTCTGTATTGCTGCGTATCAATTACTTGCAGATACTTTCCTAACTCAGAGTTTGATTTAGCTATGAAATACTTTATATCCATTTATACCCTAATTAATTCATTAGGAGCCTAATTCAAGCTGGTTCTCATTACTGTTCAAGTAAACATGATGAACTCTTTTCATTCCAGAACCTAATGAACTGTTAAGCTTTTTAACACGAACTGCTGTAATTGAAGGAGATGGTCATATCTGTTCATAATAGTAAAGTTTTCAGAAACACACAGGGAAACTTAAAGCTAAATCTTGGTGATCAGCTCCACTTTCTCCTGCCTAGGAAGAACTGTATAAATTTAGTTGAAGTGCATTATTGTTTAGAAATATAGATCAATAAAAATTAATTTTCATAAGCACATAAAGCACCTTGAAAGGAATACAGAAGGACAAAAATACTACTATACGTATGTCTCACAAGATGAACAGGCAACAGTAAAACATCATTAGTTTAAGTTATTTAAGTAAAAATTTGGCAATACAGTTTTGACTTTAAAATGTTTCTGGCAGAACAACATACAAAGTCAGTCACTTACTTTTGTGACAGAAGACCTTTTTCTTTTGGTTCCTGCTTTTTCTTCACTCCCTTCAGTAGGCTCCTGACTACTTTCTTGAACAGTTTCGATAGGAGTGTTAACAGCTGGATGGGACTTCAATAAAAAACATCAAAACTGAGATCTAAGTCCCTTCCTAAATGACACAGTAATAATACTGAGAATTATTCTGACACCTGCATGTTACTGAAGAATGCATCATGCTAAGGAGATCCTTATTAGAAGTGGAAGAGTATTGATATATATCTTGTTTCATCGATTTCCACATTTAGTAGTTTAAATTACATTTTCATTATTAGAATTTCAAACTCTAATGCTAAACCAACTTATTTTCATACTAATAACACTGCAATGTAAGATTGTTCTTATGTACACAAAAAAATGAAGTTGACTTTGGTCAAGTGCAGCTCGTGGTACTACTGAGAAGCAGTAGATTTTCAAATGATCTTTCAATCCTAAGTAAGCCAAAAACCTGTTCCTGAAAACATGTGCAGGGAAGAAAAAAATCCAATGATCATGGCTAAAGAAATAAAAACATGGAAATAGAAAAGGCAAAGCAAAATTTTTTCTCCATTTTTTTTTCTCCATTATATTGTGGATAGCATTCTGACTCTTAAATACTAGTTCCTTGAAACAAAGCTGGCAGACTCACTTGATTCTTTTATTTTTTCCCCCACTGAGGAAGTGGTTTGGGACTTAAGCCTAAACCACAACCTCCCTTCTGCTCTCCACCCCCTTACTAGCAGTTACAAGCAACAACGGCCAAGTATAAATACTGTTTTCAGAACATTCCAGGCGGTTCTGGCAGTTAAACAGAAAACGTGGGTCTCAGAAGGGCTTATGACAAAATATGGCCACGAAAAGGACTGGGGGTGGGAATGGGGCGGGAGGGATTGTGTGTGTGAAAGGAGCAAGTGAATCCCCCTATGTGAATAGCTGACAATTCTGTCACTTTAATATACCTTGAAAAAGTTCGGATTTACCACTGTGCCTGCAGGTTTACCCAGCCCCCTCTGCTGGGAGGCCAAACACATCTACTCATCCTGAATTTTTAGGCTCTGATAACTGAACTGTCTTCCTTGCTATATCCATTAACTGTGCTCCACTTAACCCTCAGAATCTTTGTTAAAATCAAAGAATTTTATGTACATTTATCTCCCAAGATCTCAGCCAAAACACCTGTCCATCCTCCAATGCATACAAAATACTGCAACATATACTATTCTGTTTTAAAATTCTGTTGAAAAAAAGTATCTTCACTACTCAGTATATTTGTGTTACATCTCCCTTTAGTCTTCATAACCAACTACCTCTTGGATTACAAGATGCCTGTGGGGACCAGTCAGCAGGAGCTGAGCTGCATCGAGCTGAGCCTGGAACTGCCTGGATCTGATCACAATCACTCCCAGATGGCTGTTACAGGGACAAACCCACCCATCCACTCCCCACATGGGTCCTTCCATCAACACAGCTGTAAAGAGGGTCACTGAGACCAGATACCTGAGAAAGGCTGGGGAGATACTCTCAATGCAGAGAAGAGATGCCTGGGCAGACAATGAGGGCCATGGAAGCCAAAGCAAAGCCCAAGGACACTGTAAAAAAGAGGAGGCCAAACCAGGCTCCACTCCAGAGGGGTTTACTGAGCAGGGGCAGAGCGGGGACAGAAGAGACAGCTCTGAGGAGTCTGCAGCCAGAGCAACAAGCCAGGTACAGCAAAAGAAGTGATCACGATACATCAGTTCCACTCTCCTGCAGCGCCATCACCTCCTTCACCTGAGGGACTGACAGGGAACTGCAGACCAGCATAGGGAGCTGCAGTGACTGGAGGAAAGCCGAGGTGCATTTCTTTCAACTGTTTTCTGTTATTTCTCCCTACCAGAATTGGTTACAAAAAGCTTATGTCATATGGCTAAATTGCAGCAAACTGGTCATGATGAAGGTTCTACCTCTTTACCATCCCTCTTTGCAAAGATGGCAAGGTGGGGCCTCAGAAGTCCATTTCAACCACTTTGCTACCCTTAAAACAAGTACAAGCTTCCTCATAAACTGCCAAACAAAGTGACCAAGTATCTACATGAAACGTTTTTGAACTTTCTTTCCTTTCCCAGCTAAAACATCTGGGAGTATTACCCAACAAAAACCCCTTAGGTGTTAATTAAGGCAGCCACCAGAGTGCTACTAAGCATCCTTCCTTTATTGGAGGAAGAAACTGTACGTGCTTGTTTCTCCTCTTCTGAGCACAGAACACTAAGGCATGATCAAAAAATACTCAAACACCAAGGAAACTAAAAAGAACATGAAATAAGGCACCTGTAAATCCCACCACTGTGAAATGTTTGCTTTCCTGCCCTCAGCACTGAGCTGGGAAGCAATGTTGATCTTTTAAAGGCTCTACAGAGGGATCTGGACACAGTGGGTTGATGGTCTAAGGCCGGTGGCAAGAGGTTCAACACCACCACAAGCCAGATCTTGCACTCAGATCACAACAACCCCATGGAACACTGGGGGCTTGGGAAGGGTGTCTAAAACAGGAACAGGACTTCAAAGTGTTGGGTGACAGTTGAGCAGAATACAAGTCAGCAGTGTGCCCGGGTGGCCAAGAAAGCCAAAAGCATCCTGGCCTGCATATGAAATGGAGGGGTAAGCAAGACAAAGGAAGTGATTATCATCTTGTACTTGGCACCTCTAACACCATATTCAGTTTTGGGTAACTCACTACAACCAACACTTCGAAATTCTGGAGCATGTCCAAGAAGAGCAACAAAGCTGGTGAGGGGTCTGGAGAACAAATCTCATTATAAATGTCTGAGGGAACTGTGGTTTAGCCGGAGGAGACTAAGTAAAGACCTTCTTGCTCTCTACAACTTCCTGACAGAAGGTTGCATAAAGGTGGAGGTTGGTCTCTCCTCTCAAATAAAAGGACAAGAGGAAATGGTCTCTTAATTGCACCTGAAGGGGGGGTTTAGAATGGATGTTAGGAGAAACCTCCTCACTGAAATGGTTGTCAAGAATTGGCAGAGGCTGTCCAGCGAATTGATTGATTGAGGCACTCAGCATCCCTGGAGGTATTCACAAAGTGGACTGACGTGATGCTAGGCAACATAGTGAAACAGGGAAGGTTGTGGGGAGAGGGGAAGGAAAAATGGTATGAAGTACTGTATGCTGGTATGTTTTTTTCACTTTAGGGAATCATGCAGAGTGGCAGAAAGAGAGCAGCATTATTGCTGACTGCTCAGACCTACTGGTTTTGGCTTTAGAAATGAAGCAAAATAAATGCTGTACCATGTGCAGTATTGAGAAAAAGTGTTTGAAGGTTGCATTCTCTCAGGAATGAAACCTGGGAGAATCAAGCATCTCCTGTAATTGGCTACCATCTCTGCCTCCTGAACTTCTCTCTGACCCAGTCAAACAGAAGAGCAGATGTGATAATGAAGGGGGATTTGAAAAATCCTTTTCTCCTATCACTTCTTGCACTAGGAATAAAGCACAGGTGGCACTGAAAATTGTAGCTCCCTCCCAAGAGACAGTCAGACCAGTGGGACCTGCGGAATAAAAGTCTCTTTCTTGGCTGTAGACAGGGATAACCAAGTTCAGGTAGCAAAAGGAACTAAGATCCAGATTGGCTGGATATTGATTTGATATTGAGAGAATTAACTGAAACTGAAAACCAGACAGAAATAAATAAAGCTCAAACTCATGTACAAGGTCAAATTGCAGCCAGAATAATTAGAGAGGATGTAGATACGTATGCAGCCCTGACAAGCCCCTATTGATTCTGAATGTGTGGCAGAGAAAGGATTGAGAAAATGTTGGGTAAGAAAATGTTGTCACTTAGGCAGTAAATTGGCCAGGACTCTATGCAGTAGAATACATAAGCCAAGAGACTCCCATTAAATTCCTAGATCAGATGAGGGGATTCATGGATGTAATACCCTGGATCCCTCCTCACATCTAAGTTGAAAGCAGTTAGCTTCTCTGTATTTGGGGCGGTCATCCTCTGATATAAGGAGGAAACTCCAGAAGTTGAAGAAGCTAGATAGAAAGAATTTAGAGAAGCTGATAAAAGGAGCCAGGAGGATTTTTCAGAAGAGGGAGGAAATTCCAGAAGGAAAAGTGGACAGAGCAATACCTGTGGTAATTGTGGCCTGAGGTCTGAAAGTTTACTCCAGGTCATAAGATCACAATGCTAGTCTCCCATACTGTATCGGCAGTTCTGGAACAGAAGGGCAACCACTGGCTCTCACTATCTAGAAAAATCATGCTGGACTTGCTGCATCTGATGATATCACTATTGAAGTAACTAATGTTATCAACCCAGCCTCTTAGTGGTGCTACTGCAGACCCCGTGGTTCATGACTGCCTGAAAGCCAGATCTGAAAGAGGGGCCTTTGGAGGATGCAAGGCCTCCTAGTTCATTGATAGGAGCAGCTTTATTTGGCAAGTTTGTCTCTGCCCATGGCAGGGGAGCTGGAACAAGATGATCTTTAAGGTCCCTTCCAACCCAAACCATTCCATTATTCTATAAGGTTCGATCTGCAGTCATCACCACAGATGATGCAATCAAATCACAACCATTACCCATAAGCATGTCAGCGCAGAAAGCTGAGATCACTGCATTGACCAAAGCCTTGGAATTAGCCAAAGGGAAAAGGATCAATACATGGGACAGACTCCAAATAAGCGTTCAGAGTAGTGCATGCTCATGGAGCTATTTGGAAGGAACAAGGATCACTTACTGCCCAGGGAAGACCAACCAAATACTGCTGAAGAGATACTCAGCTTACTAGAGTCCTTCTGAAGTTTGCTATTATACATTCTAGGGTGACACTGATCCAGAGAAAGATAACAGACTGGCTGGAGAGGAGGCCAAGTGGGCAGCAGAAAGAATCCAAGAGAAACTCCTTGCCTTAATACCAGCTAATAGGTATCAAGAGCCTGAGTGTTTGAAGGCAGAGAGATTTGCTTAAAAAAAAATTAATACTGGGAAACATTTTGAAAGTAAATAAAGTACCAGGGGAATGGTGGCAACTTGGTTTTTCTGAACTTCCAAAAGAAGGGGATACTGGAACTTACCAAGTGCTAATCAGAAGTTTTACAGATGGCCAGGCACTGGCTTCCCCTTGCAGGACAAACAAGGACAGAGAATTACTGTCTAGAGGGGACAGCACTGGAATGGTGTTACTGGTGTCACAAATCCAACATCAAATAGAAATTCAGTCTGAAGAAGCAGAAGCTATAACTCCAGTCTGTGTGGCAAATATCCCACCATGAGGTTATCAGACACAGAAAAACAGCTGAAGGAGCTGGAGCACTACTTAAGGAGATGTCACTGCGATTTTCCTCCCCTATCACAGGTTGTCTTATTGTGCAGCGTAGCACACTCCTGGATACACCTCCACAAAATCACCAAATAAATACTTGGATTTGGCTGGCCCCTACTGTAACAAACTAATCTGCTTTTGTCTTAAGGAAATATTAACTCCTGTGGATCTCTTAACAACTTGTTTGAGTAATGGATCAACACCAGCAGGTACATTATAGGATTATACTATGCTAAGTACTTTTGATATTAATGCCTCTCATTGCTTGTTTTCTGGGTTGATAATAGCTATGTGCCAAGGAACACTACAGTATCAACTGACAAATAGACTATTTCCTCCCTCAGCACCAAAAATGTTGTTTTGCCTTTGAAGATATGTGTTGCTTCAACATAGCTGATGAAATACCCAGCATAAAACAACATTCAGCACTCTGCATCAAATGAAACAATCGTACCTGGATGACCGAGTGGTTTTATTCTCTGTCAGGAGAGATGGCAAACCTAATCAAAGCATGATTGTAGAGCTATGTTTATTCCTTTTTCTATGTTGCATGCCTCTGTTCATTCATTACTCTGTGTTCCAACCCCATGAGTCTTAATGAACATCCCCAGCATTGTTAAATGCAGCAGAAGTGATCTCTTGAATGAGGGAGCAGAATGTGGGAAAGTAAAAGATCAGCAAGGACTGCAAATACATTCAAGTGACTCACACATGGGGTGTGATATTAACTGTTTCAGTCTTATGTGTTCATAAGTAGAATATCAGTACTGAGATACGGTAAATCTGCAATGGACTCAATAAGCACCTTATCTAGTGACCCAAGACTCCTGCCCTGTTGTTGCAGATCAAAGCACACTGGGACAACAATGCCTTGTAGAATGAGATTATTCCCTGACTCAGATTCCCAGATGTTACTGCCTCAGACAGAGGTACTCATTTTGTACACAAACTGTTCAGTAGTTCAGTAAGCTGCTCAGGACAGACTGACAATTACATATGCCATACAGGCCACAGGCCTGTAACTAAGTACAAAAATCAATCAAAACCAAAATTTGTCCAGAGACCAGCCTGTATTGTATCAGGCCCCTCTGAGTGCATTATTTAGGATATGGGTGAAACCATATTCTATAGAATACCTCAGCCCTTTTGAAATCTGGTATGGGTATCTGTATACAGCCAAATATGAGGGAAAAAATCTAAACCATTTAGTGAACTTATATTTCTGGAACAGCACTGGAATGGTGTTACTGGTGTATTTCAAGAATTCACTTTTCAGCCAGGCCACTTCTGACTGACTAAAATCTGAAATTAACATCATATTGCTCAGAAATTGATCACTCTCAAGACTGGTAAGATCTGATTATACCAAAGAATAGTACGGAAGTGGCTCTTATTTACATTTATTACTATGGCAACCAAAGGCTAAACTTGTCATTTGTCCCATGGGGACAATTTATTTCATTATATATTAAAGTGGTTTAGAATTTTTATAAACTCAAAAATCTCTCTATTCCTCTCCTCTCAAGAGGAGCATCTGTCTTTCAGAGTGGCCCTATTGGGCTGAACCTTAGACACTCTGCAATAAAGAATACCTGCTTAATAGTCATAGGACTATTGAGTCTACTTTACCCGCTTTGATGGTATAGTGGTGGTTTTCTCAGCGCTACATTTATGGCTAGACTTGATGATATCAAAGGTCCCTTCCAACCAAGATGATTCTATACATAAAGGGTATTTCAACATGTAAACTCAAACAACTAAAAGCAGAACAAAACCTGAATACTGAATTACAATTTTCTTACTTTTGGAGAAGCAAGATGCTCTATCTTAGCTGTCTTTGGGAAAACATGACAGAGTATCTCAATTCCACAAATACAGCCCAAAATGCAGTACAAGATCCATGACTGACTGACATGTCATAAAGATGCTCAAAGAACTAGACCCTTATTGGCAGTTTTATTTTATATTGAGCAACACTCTGATTTTTTGATACTAATCTGATTTCTTTTACAGAATGTAGGATCTAGTCAGTACTCTTTTAGAAAGAACAGAAACTACCCACAAGTAAAAACAAACGCTGGCTAAATTCTAAGGGCTTGATTTCTCCAAATAAAATCTGCTTTTAACAATAAATAGCACAGGATACAAAGCAAAGGCTATCAAATGAAAGCTTTCTAAAGTTAAGGTGAAAATTCTGAAGAAAATTTGGGCATGTCTACATTACTTCATTCATTATGCAATTCAGTCTGGTCCAGTCCTCCCACAGAAGCAGATCCACCCAGAGCCAGGTGATCAGGGCTGTGTACGCATGAATTTTCAGTACCTGCAAGGATGAAGACATCAAAGCCTACCTGGACAGCCTGTGACAACGTTTTGTCATTCTCACAGTGAAAATGGCTTCCTGAGGTTCAGAGAGAACCTCTTGTATTTCAGCAGGTGCCCCCTGCCTCTGGTCCGGTCACTGCGCACCACTGAAAAGACTCTGGCTTGATCCCCCTCTTGCATTGTATTTATCAATGAGATCAATCAAGGGATGAACAGTCCCTACTCTCTCAGCTCCTCCTTGTAACAGAGGGATTGTTTCTCCTGTATGTCAATGTCTCTTGTACTGACTAGCCCAGAACTGGACAACCCAGTTAAAATATCTCTACTAAAAAATTTTCTTCTTCCAATAATTTTAATGTCAGATCTTAGGAACACATTTTAAATATGATACGTGGAAAGAAAAACTTGTGTTTTCAAATAAAGAACAGAGGGGATAAATTAGCAAAGAACTACCCAGTGGTAAAGAAAGAGCTGTCACCAAAGACGAAGTATATGGATGGAACTAACAGAAAGACTACCCCATATAAAATCTGCTAAGGAAATAGTCTGTATGTATCTTCTGGCAGTTGGGGATTTTTTTGGTATTTCCACTGGGAACTGTATTTTGTATTTAGGAATACAGAGATGCTATGAATGCAATCCATAGCACTGTTAAATTGTAGTTACTGATTCCTACTGTGAAAGAAACTACTAAACAAGCTTGTTAGTGTTGATTACTTGTACACAGATTTTCATTTTGTTAATTGACTAGAAACACACACATCAGTTACGGTACTCAATGAAAATGTGGAGACTCAACATAACTTACCTGCTGATGAGAGAACTTCACTCTGGGGTTATTGTCGATTTCCCACAGACCTTCATTAAAACCTTTTCTTTTATTTGGTTTGCCATATTTATCTTTATTTTCAGAGTAAGGAAATATGTCCTTTGGTCCCAAAAACGCCCTCAAGGTGAGAAAGGAAAAAAAAAGAAAAAAAATGCCATATTTTAAATGGTTAGTCTTTTCAAAGAAGTAGGCACGACATGTCATTAAGATATGAAATTCACTGCAGCAACTAATTCTATTACATCAGCATCTTTAGTTTTCTCAACTTTTGCTTCTAACAGCCCAAATTTTCCATTACTACCACCATCTATATGGACCCTCATCTTCCCAGGTTGTTAAATGCCTGGGCAAGAAAACAGCTGATGCTGCATCTTAGGATTGCTGCTGACAGGACAACCAAGTACTGGGAACCAGAACAATTAAAAACCAAGTAGCCTGCAAACAGCAAGAAAAAAAACACTGCCAAAAATCAGGCTTAAATGTTAAGAATAATAAAGAATTCTTCAATTTCTACAATGTCTGTATCTCCTGTCAGCATTTTTTTTTATAGTATTTCCATTCGGAACTGTATTTTGTATTTAGGAATGACAGAGATGCTATGAAAGCAATCCACAGCACTGCTAAATTGTAGTTACTGATTCTTACTGTAAAAGAAACAAGCTTGTTACTCTTGGTTACTTGTACAGAGATTTTCATTTTGTTAATTGACTGGAAACATATACATCACTTACGGTACACAATGAAAATGTGGAGACTTGACATAACTTACCTGCTGATGAGAGAACAATTTAAAGAAGAAATGGCTCAACACTAGCAAAGAGAATCTTTCCGTTTTATTTATTAAAAAATCCAATTAAAATGCAAAATTTAAGTTCCAGTGTACTGGACATGAAAACATAGCACTTGAATACAATGACTGCCCACATCTGTTTAAGAATGCATCTGTTTCTGCATTAATTCAGTAATTTTTCAGTGTGTAACAACAGGACCTCATAATTTGATTAAACAAAGTAAACCAGTAAGAATTAGAAAATGTTCCTTATTTTAAGTTTCTCTTTCAATATACTTTTTTAAACTAAGTAAACATGAGAAAACACTTGATTTTTATATAAGCTACTCTTGCAGTGGTGATCTCAACACTGCTTGTGTATCTTTGTCAGGCAAATAAACAGCACTCCACACAGCACTACCACTTCAGTAAGCTGCATAACTTAAGCTTTTAGCCTCAGTAGTTTTTTTCGTATGCCAACGTCACAATATCCACACTACTCACTTCTCTAAGTTAAGACTTGGGAAAACAAGGTAACATATTACTGACAGACAATACTTTGGTTTATGTTGAAGAACACCAAAGACCATTTAATTCCTGCTCTACTTTTATGATCCTTCAAGTTCAAGCTTCACTGCAGCAATCCACATGCTGCTAACAGAAAAATAAAACACTTTTGTGGTACATTCCTAACTACACTCTGTTGCCTCATCTATGTCTGATTGTTTGTATGTTGCATCAAACTATTTGAAAAGTTGCAAATACTTGCTTTCAAAAGTTTCATCTCATTGAAGAGTTAAATACATTTCTAAGCTCCATGATCCGGTTTGCTTCATCATCTTTAAAAGGGACCTATTTAAGACATTCACCCCTCTCAACAAAACCAAAAAGCTTAAGCAGCAGTAAAACATTCAGCTAGGTGTACAAATTATTAAGTAAGCCACTGTAACAGATTAGACTGAAAGGAACAGTTAGAGAGGAACAAGCCAGCATGAGAAACATGCACCTGCAAAGCCTTCATGACCAGACCAAATGGATGGAGAGGGAGACAAACATTAAGGAGAGAAACAAAAAGGGGAAACACTACTCCCTTCTTCCTTATCCCCTGCAGGGAAACATCTCCTCCAAAGTCTGTAAGCATCTACCTGCAATACTACACCAGAAACCAGCTACTGTGAAAAGGTTATGTAGCTTACTGGACTGCCACAGTAAAATACCCATGTACAAAAAAGAAAAGGAAACAAGAAAACTAAACGAAGAGAGATTACCCTAACATATAGGGGTCAAGAAATCTTGTTTAGCTGTGACCAATCAAAATTTTAGTTAATGTGACTCAGTGGTATAATAGATACAAATAATGCTTTTATTAAAACACTATTTTAATTACTTTTATTTAGGAAAAGGGTACTGTTGCTGCATTAAGACAGTATGTAAGTAGTACACAAAGAAACCTGTAACAAATTTTAAGAAGCATGTGTCTGTTCACACACAGAGGTAGCAACACTTCTACTTGTGTTTTGCCAAAACCTAAGAGAAAATCAACAATAGCAATCAAAGAACAAGTTTACATTTATTCACAGTAGTCTGCAAAACTGAATTTATATCTAAAAGTCAAGTAAGAATTATTTGCAAGCCAGTCTTGTTTTAATTTGTCCCCACGGCTCCTCTTTTGTAGCTAAAAGATGTGATCTTTTACATAAGACCTTTTAGCATAATCAGACTCTTCATCTGTATTTTCAGAAGTGCCACTACAGTAAGACAGGCTGTATATTCACACACTGCTTCCATGTTGAAGGTGTATGCTGAAGACACGTTGCATAGGTGTCTAATTCTGACTGTGAGAAATACAGCAGAGAGCAAATTTATTAAATTTACTTTAATTCCTATATTTAGATGCAGGAAATTTTTAACTTTATCCAATTCCTGATGGATTACTATGCCAGTATTTACACCTACAAACCTAAACAAAATTACATGCCACAGAACAGCATTCTCCTTTTTTAACCTATCTGCTCCTTCTTATTGTTAGTTAGAGATACCTGCAATAAACAGTTCTAAGTAGCACCGGAGTTTCACCTGTTACCACTCAAAGAGGCACAAGATATGTGACATGCTTAAAGAACAAACATGAGGCAGAGGGGTCATGGAACATCCTTCAGCAGCAGCATGTATGGAAGTGTAGTGCTTCTCTTGTATTGTTTGTAACTGAAACAGCAGAGGGACAGGCTAGAGAACTGCACCTCTACAAATGTCATGAAGTTCCACAAGGACAAGGGCAGGGTGCTGTGCTTGGAGACTTGGGGGTACTGATGGATGAAAAGCTGAACATGAGCCAACACCATGCACTCACTCACAGCCCAGAAGCCAAACTGTAACCTGGGCAGCATATGGATTGTAGAGAGCAGATAAAGAGAGACTTCAACTGGAGTACTGCATCCGGACCTGGAGCCCTCAGCATCAGGACATGGACCTGTTGGAGCAGGTCCAGAGGAGGGCCACAAGGATGATCAGGGGCCGCTCCTATGAGGACAGGCTGAGAGTGATGGAGCTGTTCAGCCTGGACAAGAGAAGGCTCTGGGGAGACCTCAAAGCAGCCTACCATGGGGGCCTACAAGGCTGGGCAGCGACTGTTGGCCAGGTTATGGGGCAACAGGATGAGAGGCAATGCTTTTCAACTACAGCAGGGCATGCTTCAATTAAACATTAGGAAGAAGTTCTTCACCGTGAGGATAGCAAGGCAGTGGAACAGGCTCCCCATAGAAGTGGTGGAGATGCCATAATCCACAAAAAGACAGAGCTGTATAAAACAGAGTATGTGTATGGTACCATTTAGCAGTGGAAGAAACACAGGTCACCAAAGCAAACTTATGACTGAAAAATGCTAGACTTGCTAAAGGTACCCACAGATAAATATTTTTCAGGTTTGTAAATATAAAGCTAACTGTATTTATTCATCTTCCTCTCCAGATCATACAAAAGATCTGTTCATTGTTGTCAAACTTCCCTCACTTTCTTTGAGAAGATACTGTTGAGAATTTTAAGGATGTCCAGGACTATGGTCCAGAGACCCATTACTGAATCAAAAACCCCATCTGTCAGTCACAACACTATGGGTGGGATTATTTTTTTCCCAAGTGTACATGGTATGGTTATGGTCAACTATTCCCTTGAATAGCTTAAACAAATGTTACAGAAACACATCATGGCAAAAGAAATTAATTTAGCAAGAGCTGGTCTGCTAAGAGATTAACTTAGAAATAGTCAGTGTGATAGTAAATACCAAGGCTCAAAACACACTACACTCAGATCCTCTGTTAACTTGTCACAGTATTCTACAATGAAAAAAACCCATGACCCTTAAATACAAAGGACTTACGTCTCATGGGTGCCAAAAAAGAAAATAGGCATTTTATTTGCAGGAGGCTTTACTGCTCCATCAGGAACTTCATCCACCTACGGAAAAGGCAGGTCAGAATTCAAGACAAGTAACACTTAAAAACTGTCTAAGAGGAAAATAACCAAAACCTTTAAAGTGTTAAAAAAAAACTACAAAGAAGTAAAGCAGGTCTTAAAACGTCTTTCCAACTGCATAGTAAAAAAATACATCAGAGTCAAAGACAATAGTAACAGTAGAGCATGACAACACTTCTTGTGTTACTGCAACACTTTTCTGAAGGAGTTAAGTGACATTGACGTGCAGTAGGTAAAAAGCATATTTCAGGTACACTCCAATGCCACACAACCAAAGGCAATACTTTTGTCCCTCACAAACATTAAATACTACAAGGAATAGGCACTAAACTTGTTTAAAAAAACCCCAAGTCTTAAGCCAGCATCTTCATCAAATATCACGTAATTAGTCCTTTCTCTACGTTCTCCCAACCATCCAAGGCTCTTGCTAAAGCCTCTTCCGAGGGGGTGGGAGTGTGAGTGGAAGCACTGGAGGTCTGATCATGCACCGCAAGCAGTACGGCAGCAACGACTGACTTTAAAGGCAAATATCGACCCTGCTGTAACTTCGGGGATTCACTTGCTCAAATAATAAAGGCAGTTACAGAGGCAGTGGTTCGGCTCGCAGCGCTCCAGCATCATGCTCCCACACAGAAGCCTTCGCTCCCAACAGCTACAGACATGAGGACAACTAATAATCCTTAAAAGAGGGCTACTAATTAAAGAAGCGTCCGCAGGCAGGCACAGGGCAGCGATGAGACCACGGGAGGGACCTGAGGACCGACCCGCAAGCGGCAGCTGGCTCCGGCAGTTCGGTATGTCCTCCATCCCTCCCACAGAGGGCGACTGCAGGCGCGAATCGCTCCCAGTCCCTGGCATAACCCGCAACCCGCCCCGGGGTGCCTGAAAGAGCTCCCGGCCCCAGGGGCAGCAGAAGGGGAGCCGAGGGAATCCTTACCCTTGCCGGCCAGTGGGGATATCCTTTCATCTTGGCAAAGATCAGGTCTCCAGGTTTGAAATCTCGGCTCATGTTTTCTCACAGACGTGACGCCCGAAGTGAGCGAGAGTGGGATGCAAGGGAGGGGGTCCTACGCCTCCGTCCCCCGCCGCCGACCGGCCCGAGGTCCCGCTGCTGGGGAGGGATGGGGGTAAGAGCAAGGACAACAGGAGGAAACATCAGCACACCAGTCTGCGAGGGCGGGCGGCCCCCACCGGCAGCCGAGGGGCACCTCGGCCCCACCGAGACCCCCCACCCCACGCGTACCAACGCGAAACCGGCCAGGCTGAGCCCAGCGCAGCCTGGGGCGCCCGCTCGCTGCACCGTCGCACCCGCAGCTCGCCCTTCCCCGGCCGGCGCGGCGCCCGCCACACGGGCGACCTGCTTGTCCCCCTTCTTCTCCGCATATATAAAAGCGAGATGGCGCAGAAGCGAGAGTCGGACCGCCCTCCTTCCCTCCCACCTGCCGCAGCGGCAGTCCGGCGACTCGCTACCCACCGCGCTGGCACCCGGCCCGCTGCCCACCTCCACCCACAGCAGCACCAACAGCCCCCACCGCGGGAGACACAACCGCCCTCACTCCTGTCGCCAGGCCGGGCCGTACCAACCAGCACGCCTCAACTGGGCCGGGGGGGGAGGGTGTTGGGAGGAGCAACGCAGCAGGCGGCTCGGGCCCTGCCGAAAACAGGAGATTTCGCTCCCGCTTCCGTGTCTGCCGACGAAAGGGAGGCAGTTGCAGGAAGGAGCCACCCGCCTCGAGACACGGAGGACGAAAGCGAACCGATCCTCTTCTTTCCTCTCCCCTCAGCCGCAGAAGTAGCTCATTCCGCCTTCCGCGGGGGCGGGGTGGCCGCGGCGCTGCGAGGCAGAGCGGAGGAGGAAGAAGCTATATAGCGTTGCGGCCCCGGCAGCGGGCTTTTGGGAATTGTAGTGGGCTGCTTTGGTTTGCTTTATTCCTCCGGCTCTACGCTCCCCCAAGCGTGAAGCGACGTGCCTTGGGTCGCGGCGGTCGGTGGCAGCGTGGCCACTGGGGAGGTCCAGCGACAGGCCCGCCACGCGCCGCTTTGGTTAGCGCTGCTCGCTCGGAGTCATTGTCAGCGACGCAAAAGGCCTGGGGTGTTCCAGTGTTGCCGCATTGGCGGGCTAGAACCAGCCGGTTACCAGCACCCCGGCCTGTGAAGGGGACTTGTCCTTTTGTGTTTCTCTCGCTCGAGCTCCGGTGCACAGACTGCCTTTCCTGGGCTTGGTGCCACTGCTGCCTCTAAAGCTGCCGCTGTTGCCGCAGCTTCTCACTGGCTTATTTCTCTCTTATGTCTTGACTTTGCCCACGGTCCAGCCTCTGAAGCCAGTACGGTCAATTGCCATTGACTCATTTTATCTCCCCTGTCAGCGACACATCTCCCTCTCCTGACCCGTTTACTTGTCAGGGCTGGGTTCGTTCGGCCCCTCAGGCATTCCATCTCCTCAGCAGCACTTTTGCACCTTGCGTTAAAATTGATGAAATTACTACTTTTTCTCTTAATTTGGGAAGCAGTTCGAAACTTATTTCATGCAAAAATGGGATGTTCTTCAAAAGAGACTTGTGTCTGAGTCATACTTTAAAGCTAAAGAAAACAAAGTAAAATTGGATTTAAAGAGTGAAAAAATTGTTACAACAATTCGTATTTTATATGTATGTGGGTTCATTTGTACCAATACTACTTACTGGTTAAGTAAATGTAAGATTGAAGACAAGCTGCTTAACTACCAACACAACAGAAGGGGAAAAAATGTATATTTTGTAATCCAGATGTTGAACCTGACAGAGAGTAACATACTTTACTGATGCTATTAAACTGAGAGGACCAAATCGGCACTTCTTGGCAAAAGGCTTCATTTTGAAGGACAGAACCTGTAGAGATTTGTCCAGACCTGCCGCCTGATGCCAGAACAAGAGCTTGGGTACACAGACATGTTAGGTTGTTGCAAGCCACAAATGAAGTGGTGAAAAACAGTATTTCCTTTGAGGAGCTGCATCTCTTGAGCTTGCCTGTTTGTAACAGCCATTACAAGTGATTAGCTGCAGATGTGTGTTAGGTCACACCACAAAGAAGAAAGTGGTATCCTGTCTGCTAGTGAAGCCGTTACTTCTTGCTCTGCCAAAGCCAGGCTCACAATGAAGTACAGTGTTGCTCCCTCTTTTTTCCACTGCTCTTTCTAAATTAATCATATAAGATTATAAATATGTTAATGTTTCATTCCATGTGTGATATAACTCTTGGATTTGTTTCCACCTTTCTTTAAAAAAACCCCTGTATATCCTAAATATATGTAGGACTATATTTTGGACTAAAATGTTTCTTGAATTGTGAAGAAGGACCTGATACAGTATATATATGAAATGGATTTTTTCAGTGTGGGAGCAAGGAAAAGTGTTTATTTAGCTACATGCATGCAACAGAAGTATTATGGTCAAACTAATTTTTTTAAATCAAGGTAAAAAAGTGATATATATGTTATTTTTGGCAGATAAAATGATTGTATCAGCTGTCTGGAAAGCTATTACAGTGCAAATGCTTATCAAAACATGCAGACATGGTGTATACTACAGACTGTACCATCAAGGGGAGCCTACCGATGAAGCCTTCTTATTCAAGCCACCTGAAGCATCATGTCTGCAGGCTTGAGTTGTGATAAGGGATTTCAACCACCCCAATATCTACTGGAAAAATAGCACAGCAAGCTGTATGCAATCCCAGAGACTCCTGGAACACATAAAGTTTAATTTCTTAAGCCAGGCAGCTCCACCAGAAGCTTGTGATACAGGTGACATCATGATTAGAGGCAGCCTGGGTTGCAATGATCATGTACTGGTGGAGTTTACAGTCCTGAGAGATATAGTTGAGCTGAAGAATTAAATCAGGACCCTCAAATCTAGGAAAGCAAAATTCCAGCTCTTCAGGGAGCTAGGAAACCATCCTAAGGGACAAAGGTGCAGAAGAGAGCTGTCAGATCTGTTAAGATGCATTCCTTAAGAGTGGAAGAGCTCACAGTCTCCTGGCATGAAATCAGTGAAGCACAACTGAATGGAGACTTGCTGGTCAAACTAAAGGCAAAAGGAAATGCACTATCAGTGCAAATAGGGGCAGTATCCTGGGAAGAGTACAGGAACACTGCCTGGTTGTGTAGAGATGGGATCAGGAATATCAAGGCACAGATAGAGCTCTGCTTGGTAAGGGACAGAAAGAATAGTAAGAAAGACTTCTACAGGTGTGTCAACCAGATAAGGGAGATCAAGGAAGGTGTACCCCCACCTCCCCACCATGAGGAGCAAGGGTGTCAAAGTGTTAACAACACACAAGGAGGTACTTAGAGATCTTTTTAGCCTTAGTCTTCACTGGCAATATCTCTCCCCACACAAGACACGGACTGGGGGAAAAAAGTCCCTCCCACTGTAAGAGAAGACCAGGTTTAAGATCACCAGAGGAACCTGAACATACTAAGACTTGAGGAGATGCATCCCACGGTCCTGAGGGAACTGTCTGATGGAGATCCCAAGCCACTCTCCATATCTGAAAAGTCATGGTAGCCAGGTGAAGTCCCTGATGACTGGCAAAAGTGAATCACTGACCTCAGTTTTTAAAAGGGTAGCAAGAAGAACTCTGAAAACTAGTAACTCATCAGCATCACATGTCTGCCTTAGAAGATCATGGAACAGATTTTCCTAGAAGTAAAATCTCTTTCTTCTCTTTGGAGAGAAAGAACCATGTGTCTTGCTATAGCTGCCCCTTTTGTGGGGAGCAGGCTTGTAAGGGGAAAACAAAAAAACACTTGGGTTTCATAAATCGAAGTTGAACAGAAGAACTTCAGCAACAAGAAAAAAACAACAATAAGAGAGTGAGGGAATGTACAGATGTGATACAATGTCACCCATGGCTGCCCACCATTACTGACCCACACACACAGCCACCACCAGGTTCTGCACTGTATCCCTCTGGCCACTTCCTACCCTCCTTCTTAGCTAGTCCTGGCTACTGGGGGGCATGGCTTAGGTGATAATGGGTTACCTGTATCTGCAACACTTAACCATATCCCTAGCAGAACCAGCAAATGGCTGTCTCTGGCTTCACCAATGGTAAGTCTTGCCTGATGAACCTACTGGCCTTCAGATTGTATGAGAAAGGGAGAGCTGTGGATGTCATTTATCTGGATTTCTCTCAGGCCTTCTCTAAAAATGAAGCAGTATTGATTTGATGGGTGGACTCTGATAAACAAAGAACTGGCTGGTCACCATCCAATGGTTCAGTGTCCAGAGGGAGATGAGAGATGAGTGGTGTTCTTCAGCAAATCTGTTTGGGGCCCATTCCTGTTCAATACTGTCATCAGCAACACAGACAGTAGGACTGAGAGCACTCTGAGCAAGTTTGCAGATGATACCAATCAGAGTGAGGTGCCTGAGGGATGGGAAACTACTAAGAGGGACTTGGATAAGCTTCAGAAATGGACTATGTGAACCTCATGAAGTTCTACAAGGCCACATGTGGGATGCTGTACACAGAATGAACCAGTCCCGGGTATCAATACTGGCTGAGAGATGAAGGGATAGAGAGTAGCCATGCCAAGAAAATGTTGGGGATACTTGTGGGTGAAAAGCTGGACATGAACTGGCAATATGAGCTATCATCCCAGGTAGCCAACTGTATCCTGGGCTGCATGAAGAGAAGTGTGGCCAGGAGACTGAGGAAAGTGATTTTGCCCTTCTACTCTGCTCTGGAGATACTGCATCTGGAGTACTGAGTTCAGCTCTGCAATCCTTACCAGGGAAAGACCTGGGTCTGTTAGAGTGCCATAGAAATTACTAGAGGGCTGGAGCCTTTGAGGCTGAACCTTTCAGGCCAGGTTTTTCAGCCTGTAGAAAGGTCTGGGGAAACTTTATAGTAGCCTTTCAGTACTTTAAGGTGGCTTGTAAGAAGTATGGGGAGTAACTTTTTAACAGGGCTTGTAGTGATAGAACAAGGGGTAATGGTTTTATATGAAAAGATAGTATTTTAGATTAGCTATAAGGAAAAAAAAATTTTATCCTGTAGGTGGCAAAACACTGACATAGGTTGCCCAGAGAGGTAGTGGGTGCCTCATCTCTAGAAATATTCAAGGTTAGACTGGAGGAAGCTCTAAGCAACCTGTTCTAGTTGAAGATGTCCTTGCTCATTACTGAAGAATTGGAGTAAAAAACTTTGAGAGGCGTCTTCTAACTCAAACTATTAAATGATTCCTTCTATATTATACCATAATATCCCATAAAGTCTGTGGGCAGACTTTTCTAGTCTACTAGTACCTGAAGGGGGCCTACAAGAAAAATGGAGAAAGACTTTGCATGGTTTTGTGGTGAAAGGATGAGGGGGAATGGTTTTAAATTGAAAACAGGGAGATTTAGATTAGATATTATTAAGAAATTATTTACTGTGAGGGGGGTGAGGCATTGGAACAGGTTGCCCAGAGAAGCTGTGGCTGCCCCGTACCTGGAAGTGTATGAGGCAAGGCTGGATGAGGCTTTGAGCAGCCTGACCTACTGGGAGGTGTCCTTGCCCATGGCAGCAGGATTGGAAAGTTGATCTTTAAGGTCCTTTCCAACCCAAACCAATCTATGATCCTAAATGATTCCTTAATTTGTATTTCTTCATTAGCCAAAGCTGTTTGTCATTATTCAGAGAAGAAGCCTTCTTCACTGTTTTGATCAGGAAGAATTATGCCAATGCTGTTATTAAAAGAACTGCAACATAATCAAATGTTTGCACCTCAGTGAAGACCATGTTTGCTTTGGCACAAGACATTTAAAATACCGCACCATGCAGAACAGGTAAAACCACAGCTAAAAGCCATTTATACAGATGAGGTTGGAAACTATAAATGAAAATTTGAGATTATTTTATGGGGTGTAAAATACTGTGGAGCTTTTAATCTATTGTAATTAGAAAGTCATCACGTTCTTTGAAGGATATCAGTATTACACCACTATACTTCACCATACATCTTAGAAGATATTCTGTAAGCCATAGGAAATTATTTTGGAATAGAAAGTGCTATGGCAGCAATTGCAGTCGCAAAGTCAGTCATACTGACTTGTAAGCCCAAGCAATTAATTGTACTTTCTATTCAGTATGAGTGTTTTCCTGAGTGAGGACCAAGTGTATCTCTGTGGTTAAAAGAAGCTAAAGAAGCTGATTTTGCTTCTGTTGGGGAATTCCAACTGCAAGAAAAACCCCAATGAATTTAATGTGCTTTTAGAAATAAATTAATAAGTAAATGTAAACTATATTTCAATTTAAATTTCTAATGATATTTCTCTGTAGATTTCTTTCTTTTTTAGTTGTAAAAACTGAGAAATTTTAAAAGTCTGAGTTGAGGAAAGGTTAAGACTTCGTTTTGCTTCATTCCAGTTGTTGTATCCAGATTAGCAGGTCTCACTAAAGCTGGAGAGGGATTTAGCAGACTGAATACAACCCAGAAAACCAGAGAACAGGTAATGCAACACATGGTTGCATAAGGAAGCAGCAGTTACATAAGCAGCTGTATATACTAAGTGCAGCCTGGCTTACTGATGAAACACAGTAGTTCATGTAACTTAAGAGCTGTGTAAGCTAGCTACACTGTTATATATCCGATCTTTATGTCTCTCCACCTATGTGATTACTTGGGGTCAACTTTTATTACAGTTAAATTATGAAATCCCTTCTATAGACAAGGGTAGTTGAGTTTCCCATAGATGTAATGTAATTTTTTTTTCCCTCCTTCCACATGGGCCCATTCTGTACAGTGTGTTTTCCAAGTGACATCCCTATTTTCCGGGCTGCATGTTCTCAAACACCCTGGTAATCTTAAGATTTACTCCTAACACTTTGTGGATTATGTTTTCCTAGTTAACCTGGGTGTTGTGATACTAGTTAACCTGGATGTTTTGATACATTTTGCTTCTTCAGGTGCTGACCAGTGTTCTTTTAAGAGATTATGTTATTGATGATTTTTCAGATGTGGTTCATGACAGCTGTAATACAATCTTATCTATGCACAAGGGCACGAGTATCTCACAGTCCTTAGAAATTCAGGTTACTCTTCAACAATAAAGGAATATGTATAAAAAGTACCTTTCAAATGACTCTTTACTAATATCTTAATATGCATCCACTATTGATAGTAGTTATTGAACATGTTAGCTTAAAATTATTTTCATTCCCTTTCAGCATGTGACACAGTTTCCAGGGGAGTATTTTGTCCATTATATGTTGGAACATGGATTTTATTCAGCCTTTAATGTTGACATATTGACGTGGCAGATGCTTCCATCTGAGGTCTGAAAACTCTTGGCTAAGGATATCTTCCACAAGAACCCTTTGATTGGTGCTACAAAGCAAAGAGAAGGGCAGCAGTGACCTCATCACCTGCCTCCCCCATCTACCCGGCTGTGATCTTAGAATCATAGAATAGTTTGGGTTGGTTGGTTGGTTGCCACAGGCAGGGACACCTCCCAGTAGATCAGGTAGTTCAGTGCCTTGACCAGCTTGGCCTTAAAACACCTCCAGAGAGGGTGCATCCACAATCTCTCTGGGCAACCTGTTCCAGTATCTCACTAACCTCATCATAAGGAATTTCTTTCTTAAATCTAACCTGAATCTCCCCTCATCCAGTTCACATCTGTTACTCCTGTTCCTTCCATCACATATCCTATTGAAAAGTCCTACGCCAGCCTTTCTTCAGGTATTGATAATCTACAATGAGGTCCCCCCTGAGCCTTACACAGCCCTGAAGCTTTGCTGTTTCATTAAGTAGTATGAATTGCTGGCTGGGCATTGCTACCTTTGATCCTTCATATGCACAACAAAACCAGACTGAATTTTACTAACTTTGACTTCATAATGAAGTCTTATTACATATTAGTCTGTGTGATTAATTTTATTAGTTGGTCCATCATCAATGCTGCTACACAGGTCCTTCAAGACTGTGATAATACCTGCAGTGTTCTCCAAATACATCAGTCTGAATGTGTGGCATGTATTCCAGTCCCCTTGTCCTTCTAAGATCTGTACGGAATGTGACAGTTTTCAATATATGATTTCAAGACTGTGCATCTTATTCTGTTGTCTTCCAAAATCATCACCCAGTTGTTTCGTTCTTGGTACTTCACGCATCATCCTGTACAGCACGACATCCCAGTGTCAGCCCTGATTCCACAAGACCTTCCACAAGAATTCATTTCCTATCCACAGTCCCTCAGGCCTACTTTTGGGATCCCACGTCCCTAAAACCCGGCTGGGATCTGCTAGCCAACGTGCCCCGGTGAAAGGAGAGGGCACGGCCACTCTCCCGTGCGAGCTGTGTTCGGCGACAGCCTTCTCATCGCCGCTCCATGTTCACCGGGGGGAGCGACGAGAGGCCCGCCCCGCGGCCTGGCTGGAAAAGGCAACCGGCGGGATGGAGGCCTCACGACCCGACACGACACCGGCAGCGGAGGCGTTACCTGTACTCCCAGCCGGAAGCTGCCGTTGGGGGAGGCGGGGCGGGACCGCGTCCTTCCCGGTGGGCCTTAACGACGGTGCAGAGAGGTGGGGACAAGGCCGGCGGCGGAGAGTTCCTCGGCAGGGAGAGCACCTGTGGAGGGGGGAGCGGCGACGATGAGTCTCGGACACCCTTAGTCCTCTCCGATCGCCCACAGCGGCGGAGCACGGTGCTGAGTTTCGGGTTGCGGAGAAGGTCGAGTGTCCTGAGGTACCGCCGGGTCTGGGGCTGTCAGGTACGGCCTCTGGGCCACGGGTACAGGCTGGTCTGAAGCACGGTGCATCTGCAGCATGAGCGTACTGAAATCGTGCTGTCGCTTTGATTTTCTTTTTTACTTTTTTTTGTCCTTGTGTGAAATTTTTGTCCTGTGCTAATGAGCAGGTTGCCCAGTTAAGCTGTGGATTGCCGATCCCTGGAAGAGTTCGAGGCCAGGCTGGATGGGGCTTTTGTCAACTTCGTGCAGTGAAAGGGGTCTCTGCCCACGGCAAGATGGGTTGGAACCAGATGGTCTTTAAAGTCCCTGTCCAACCCAAACCATTCCATGACTCTATGAAAATCCGTTGGTGGTTTCAGATGAAGCAACTGCTTATGAGCTTTTCTAGGTTCCAGTGCGGATGTGTTACACCTTCCTGGTCTGTTTTAAAATACACCTTTCCGGTGTATTTTAAAAGGGTTATGTGTTTAAGTTGTGGTTAGGGTGCTTATTCTAGTGTCTTAGTCATGAAACAGTTCACGTTGGACCTTCAGGGATCATCTGGTTCCAAACGCACTGCCATGGGTAACCTCCTGTTACAGCATGTTTCTCAAAAGCCTCATCCAGCTTGGCCTTGAACACTTCCAGGGATGGGGCAGATCCAGCTCCTCTGGCAACTCATTCTGGTGTCTCACCAGCTGCAGAGTAAAACATTCCTGGTTTATATCTAATGAAAAAATGGCCTTGCTAAAGTTAGTTAAGCATGTTCAGAAGCTCATGAGGAGAATACAGTGCAAGTTTTTTGGTAACCCCTATTAACTGTTTGGACCAGCACTTTCTGCACTGTTTCATTTACTTATGGGGCTCCTAGGTGCCCTTTCATGCCATTTGAATACTTATTTTTGCAAGTGAAATAAGATGTTTTTTGGACAGTATCCATGTGTGTGCTTGTAAGCTTTATCTTGATACAAATTGTAATGGGAAGTTTGCACATTTGAAGTCATTAGCATTCCCAAAAAAGTTTACTTTGATATTTTTTTCCCTGCTAGGTTACTTCAGAGGGACTTCAGGCAGTTTAAAAGGGCAGAATGTTGTAGGTGTGATAGACTTCCTTTAGATTGTTTTGAGATTTTTTTCACTTACCCTATTTGTTGTTAGACTTGAGGAGTTCTAGATGTGAAAAGATAGATTTCCAAAAAAGTATTTGGTTATACTTTTTTTGTTTATTTCCCCCCCTCCCCCTACTGTTCATTATGAGATTTTGGTGTCAGTTACAATAAAGCTTAAGAGAGTGGAACAAGGGATTAGATTCCTAGTATTTGGAGCTATGTCTTAATGTGAAAATTGTACACAGTTCATAGAGGTATAGTTTCCGTACCCCAATATGTTCAGTACTATACTACAAATGTTCTGTCAGGGTTGTTCTTCTGTCATGTGAGATTGGAGGTGATAGTTTGCAGGCTTCAAGTTTAAAGGCCCTTAACTTGTGCCTGCAGTATTGTATTAGTCTTCTCTTTGTTTTGAAAATAAAGTCAGCAACTGTTTTCTCAGCTCAGATTAAAGAAAGCAGTATTGCTTACTCTAGTGTTGCTGGGATTCAGATGCAGACCAATGTGATCATGCTGAAGCCATTTATTTCGCCAAACTTCTCTCATTATATAGTTTGCTTAGAAAGAAAACATTCTTTGTGGTAGACAATCATTGGTTAAGCATAGCACATGTAGTTATCTGATTTGTTAGAACTGTAGAGTGTTGTAAATACATAATTGGTTAGAACACAGAGTGTTGTAGTTTGCTAGGATCAGGGTTGCTTTTCTTTTCCATCCTTTTGGTCACATCCCTGCATCCTGGCCTCACATCCTAATTTTACTTAAACAATCGACATGTCCATTATTTTCTAGAAATACTCCCACACTCTAGGAGCAAGAGTGATGGTTCCATGATAGTTATGTGTGTTGGGACTTACATGTGAATGTGTATCAAGATGACTTTTGATGGTTAGATCTTAAAAATTACAACTAATACATCTAGATGTTTGTTTTTAGTGAACTGAAGAAAGTTGTAAACCTTCATTGTACTTCTTCCCATATTAATCAACTTGAGTTTGAAGATACTTGGGAACATAAATAAGTATGATAATTCTGGAAATCAGTCATTAAAAAAAAAAGCAATGTTTGTTTTGCTGCATGTTCTGTTGCAGATTAATGCAGAAATGTAGTTTTTTCCCATATTTCTAATGCAGATTATCAGCCACTGGAATGCACTAGTTAATGTATTCCACCAAGTACAACTGTGTTTATTTTAGCAGAAACAGATTGTAGCAAACTTTGGGCTGCAAGCCAGAGTTGGTCAAGATGAGTCCAGGCTAGTTTCTTGTTTTAGACTTAAGTAGGAATGACTATCTGCTCTGCAGTTCAAAAGCAAACCTTCATGGCCCATTAATCTTGACTGTTGAATAGAGCTTGTTCTTCATATTATGTTTCTTAATTAATGGAAAGAATTCAGAAATGAGTTCTCCATTCAGCGTGAATTAAATCTTGGCATTTTTTTTAAGATCTGTGTTTGTTATATGTATTTGTTATTGTCTGTATTAATTAATTTTTCTCAGAAACACTAAATTCTTCTAAAACTAAGCTATCATTCAATTTAATATTCCTCCTGTATGCCCCTACATATTGATAAACTTAAATCAATAAAAATACATTCAAGTAGAAAAGCCCATGTTTATGAAAGAGAAGATTTGTGATGTTAAAGGCAAAAGCTATTAAATGGCACACCTGGGATACTCACCTGCTTAAGCCTGGTACTTGCATTTATCTCCCTTACAATTACTTTGAAGAGAAATAGTGCTTATGATCCTCTCAGGAAAGCATGGAATTTATTATAATGATCTACACAAATGTCATACTTTATATTGATCTTCTGAAAACTGTGCCAGTGGATGTTCTACAAAATGTTTTTTCCTCTTTTTTTGTCTGCTGTATTCAGGCTTGGAAGACTAGCAAGGCTATTTCTTATGTTTACTGAAACTTATGTAGAGTTATATTTGTAATAATTGTTCACATGACAGCAGTAACACTGTTGGGTAACCAAGTATTAACAAGTGAATTTTATTGTGTTGAGAAATAACTAAAGCGTATTTTTTGTTACAGGTTTTAATGTTTTTATGATATGGGAAAGAGTAATCTTTGAAACTGGGCCAAGTGAAAGTCAAAGATGATGTTCAATCTCCAAAGTTTATAGATGTAAAGAGATGCATACTGGACCTCTCCGGTCAACTGTGCTGTCATGGAAGCTAAATGGTGAGCTCCACTTTCATATTTTTAAGACTAGCAATGTGATGCATATTTTATATTCCAGTTGTCTGAAATTAGGTGATTAAGACTGAAGAAGAACCAGTTATGGTGTCAGATACCTGCAGTCTGTGCCATGACAATATAGTAATTGGGGGAAATTATTTACCTGAAGTTGTGCATACTGGCCATCCAATGTGGAATAATTCTTACATCACTTAGAGATAGGGAGAGTTCCTCTCTGAATTTAAAAAACAGTGTCCTAGAGCTACAAAATGTTTTTTTTTACATTACCTGGAGTGGTAGAGGTCAACTTTTAAGTTTTGCACATGGTTCTTATTTTTAGTAACCTGATATGTAATTTATACTTTGGCACACAGTATGAAAGATTTAATTAATTCTGTTTATCTTCGCTGTAAGAGCTATTTGTCACAATTTAAGGTCTGATTATACAAAAATGTCAATTACATAGGAACAGCAAAATTAATAAATACGGTTAGGAAATAAGACTGCAGACAACTCCATCTGTGGAAGTTTAGCAAAATTTCACTGCTAAATAATAAATGAAAGAGAATTTGTTTCTGTTACAAAATTAGTCTACATATCTTACTAGATGCCAGCAAAAAGTAGAGAAAAACTGTTTATCTGTAGTTTTCTCTGTTCACTGTTACTAGCTGGTTTGTGAAATGAATGTGAATTTAAAGTTTCTGAGTTACAGAAAGTCATGCAGAACTCTAAGGCTTTTTCTTGAAGAATCTTACAATACTATTAAAAATTGTCTGAGATAAAAGCTATAGTTAGTAAAATTGCTGAGAACCTGTGCTTTTTTTGTGGAGCAACTTAATATTGCAGCCAGTGTTTCATGTATAAAGTAATGCAAAATCTGATTTTTAACTTCTGAAATCTAAAAGCTGTCCACTTGAAAGTGACAATAATTGCACATAAGATTATTAAAATTGTTTAATTAAATAAGTGAGCTTTACTGATTTTTCACTTTTTGTATAAAAGCTTCTTTTGATTTTTTGGTAATCTTACTAACTGCCACATAGATTTTCTTTAAAATGAAATTCTAGTGGTAATAAAGATACTGATATTTTAGAAGACCAGACCTTTAATCTGTACTGTGGTTGTGATCAATTGCCTGTATGTAGTTTAGATTATATATCTTTCAAAAAAAGTGTAGAAAAGTTATTTTTCCACACATATGCACTTATTTCATTGCAGAGCTGATTTTGATATGTTAATCCATGTTAAAAAATTGATGTTACTGCAGGAGATTAAGAAAAACTTGTAGATTTTTTAAGTGTTTGGAATGAGTATTTGTAGTCATCTTGGTAGTTTATTGAATCAATAGTTAGGATACTGAATGATAATAATAATAGTTATACTTAAATCAACTTTGATAACCCAAAGTGTGTATTTGGTTTTAGTTCCTGCTGCTGTCTCTCTGGTGGTCTTGTGCAATTAGCAATTTTAAATGGCCCCCTTTTCAAAGAGCAACAATATGCTAACAATAAGCATAATTTTACTTAAGTGAATATCTAGAACTTTAGGATCCCTGAGATAAAGTGGTACGGAAACTTAAAAGGAAATGTTACGCTTTTTGAAAACATTCATATTTTGCAGCTTACCTAATACCAGGTGTGAGTCACAGTTACTAGAAAGTAGGAATGAATCGGAAATGAAGAACACTGAAGATCTACAAAAGAAGCTCTGTCAAGCTAACCAAGAAAAATTAGACTTAATCATTAAACGCAATCAAGAAGTAAGGAAATTTCAGTTTGCTTTGGTTTACTTGCGGAATAAATGTGTTTGATTTAATAAAAGTTATTCTCTTGCATGTATAAAAAGCAGGATTGTTAGCTGTTAAATAAGGAAACTGGCACTGCACAGATCTCCAATACCTGTTCAGAGGAATTCTTAGCACTTCTGGTGGCATTGTTAGTAGTTAAAAGATGCACCAAGCAGATTTGCTGCAGGGAAAGGAGTTAGTGCCACTGTTAGCAGTTTGACAGGTAAAATTGCCTGGGAACACCAATAGATACAGGCTGCAGCTTGAATCTGGCCTCATAAATAAGAACTTGTTTGGTTCTTAATTAGATGTTTTTTCTTCAGGGTATTAAGTTATCACTGTTGTTCTGAAGAAATTTTTGTGCAACTCATAAATCTATTGCAGTATTTTTGTGTTTGTGTGCGCCATATACAGTTGCATATCCTTTGGTGGCTATTCAATGTGCAAATATGCTGTTTTCAATTAACTACAGCAAGGTATAATATACAAATGTTGTGATGAGTTCTTCAGTAGCTTCATACTTGTTAATGAAACCTTAATTCATGGGAAAATTGTTTACCTGCATTCCAAAGGTTTTCCTTGATGCTGTCATAGCAAACTAGTGTTGAAATTAGCTGGAATATCAACTTTTGCATTAAGATATGTAAGAAAAGTGGTACTGAGTACAGCAGGAGTTGTAATCAGCTTTGGATTTGTTGCTATGTGGAACATTTCCCACTCTTGCTAATACCAACCGGGCAGCTGATATCCTGGTTTAAATGGTGCTGGTGCAGAAGCATTATTACTACTATAGGAAACAGTTCTGCTCTTAGAGCTTGGCTGGGGCAGTTGATGTGGGTGCTAATTTCTCTCTTCTATGCTAAATCATCCAATAAACAAGGTTTGTTGCTTTGTATCCATTTACAGTTGAGGTGTGTATCCAAAGAGAATCCTGTTTTCCCACAATGAGTTGCTCTTGTGCTGCACTTAGTTTATTATTTTCCCATTAACCCATCATCTGTGGCATGATTTTATAAACCGAATCCATGGAATTATGAGGATTAAAAAAAAAAAAAAGCAAACCACCTCTTACATTGAGAAATTCAAAGCTAAGGGTGTATAAGGATAATTCGCACCATTTTGCTGTTGTGGTTTGCATCACAAAGTCAGGTTGCATTTTAGTATATAAACAACTTGAGAGGTTGGGATTTTTATCTTCATCCTTTTACAATACAGCTACAGATAGTGGTAGTGCTGAAGTTACCTCCATGCAATATTACTGAAGTCAAGAGGCTACTTTGTAGGTGTTTTGAAGTACCTTTAACTTCATTTTCTGGACCCATTTTTGGCAGCAGTGATGGACAGTATTTTTGAATGTGGATAAGATTACTTTTTGAAGCAGTTTCCATTCTTAGTTTGTTGTCTGTTAATAGCATTCTGTTTGACAACTGAACACTTCGTTCGGACTGAATTTTATGTTCATGCGTATACTCGTGAGTTATTAGATATTTGGTAGTCTGGCATCACAACGTGACTTTTTGTCCTGAAGTGTTAAACTTACAGCAAGTTACCAGAAAATTGCATGTAGAACATAATTTTTTAGTTGCTGCAGTTTTTCCTTTGAGGCACAGAAAGATGACAAATTTATGACTTTTATTTTTCTTAAGGTATTTTTGGAATAGTGGAGGGCAATGTTTAAGGTACATGAAATAGATATATGAATAGTTTGCATAAAAAGCAGAAGTGCTTACAGTACAGTCTGCATAAATGTGCATTTGCAAGACTATATTTCAAATCCAAGAGTAATTAGAAGACAGCTGTAAATGCAGTTCAGAAATAATCTGTAACATGTTACATTTTTTAAAGGAGCATTATGTCAGTTTTCTGAAACAAATTTGTTCCCCAGCTGTTCAACTATGAAAGCCAGATAGCCAAATTACGGTCAGAAATTGAGAAAGGAGAGGCCATTCGACAAAGTTTGGAGTATGAATTGGCAATCAACAGAAAAGATGCTCGTCTGAAAATACATGCTGCAGAAGAGGAATTAAATGATGCAGAAAGAAAACTTGTGGAACTCCAAGGTGAGTTTTAAAAAAGTAAACAAAAAATCAGTTCCAAGTCAGGAAGGCAAGTAAACATCTGTGAGCTAATTAAATTTTCTAGTAATAGTTAATTTTTCTTGGATCTCTCTTTATCTTTCCCATCTCTTATCTATCTACTTTTGTAAACTAGTAAATCTTACAAAACTGTTGCTGCCTCTTGTGTGAGTTTGAACCAACCTGATAGGCCTATCAACCCTATTTCCTCTTGCACCTTACCTTCTGTTG
>VZTY01002981.1:665-42732 GCA_013400935.1 Turnix velox | reverse complement strand
TCTTTCTCTCTTTTCTTTCATAGTATCAAATGAAAAACTTCAGCAGAAAGTGTTGGAGACTGAGGAAACATTTCATGTCGCTCAGCACAAGTGGAAGGAGCAAGAGCGAAGACATGCAAGTGAGAAGGATGATATCCGCAGAACTTGCAACAGTGAATATGAATTGCTTCTTAAGCAAAGAACCAAACTAGAAAGTGCTTTGCAGGTATGATATATTGATAATCGAGAAGATGCATGAGATGATGGCTAGAAATTTTTAGTTGCAAAGTGTGTGATATGTTGAGGCTTTTCCAGTTTAGGGCAAAACATCCCCCAAATAGCTAAATACTGCAGAATATTTCTGAAGAATCTAACTTTATAAAGTTACACCTGCTCTGTCACAGTCTTTCTTACTTAGCTGAAATGTGTTGTGGTTTATTTTCATGATACAGACTTAAAATGAGTTACTGGTGCACAGTGGCAGTGAGACCTGTTTGCCCTGATGTGCAGAAGTGAGCTAATAAAATTGGGGAGGCTAGGCTCAGAGCTTCTGCCTTAATTTCCTTCTTACATCCTCAGTTTGACTTCTAACAGCCTATGAATATTTGCTTGATGTGGAAATTACATGCTGTCAGGGAACTCCAACTGTGGTGATGTGATTTTCAGTTGTGCATTGTGTGTGCCGTATATGAAAAATGACCACTGTTGGCAATTCATCTGCTCAGATAGAAAAAAATCATTTAATACTAAGAGATGGCCTTAATATGTTTTAGACTGTGTTTTTGTATTCAACAGATAATTCATTTAATGGTATTTAATAAAAAGAGTAATTTTCAAAATTGAGTTGCACTGGTATGCATAAACCACTTGGTTGTTAAATATGTAAAAAGACCCTCCAGTCTTTTTTACACATTTTTATGTCGTCAAACTCTTCAAAACTGAATTCAGTGGTATTATAGTCTGGAAGACACAGGTTAATATAGCCAACCTTTCGTTGCTCCATAGGGACTCAAATAATTGAACAACTGAGGTTCAATAATTTTAGTCTTTTAAATTGACAAATTACCTTTTATCTTGTGTCATTTAACTTATATAGTAATACCATCTGAAAGAAATTGACGGTAAAGGTGATCAACAGCAATGGGACTTTGATTGGTAAATGCAGTAAAGCTAGAAATTTGCTTACTCATAACATGAAACTGATTCACTTCTAGGTGTCAACTCCTAACTTGCTCTGAGTAATTCTGTTTTGCCACTTTGCTTTTGTAACCCTTTCCGTGGCCATTGCCCTAATTACAGATTGCACATACTTACAAAATTCCATAAATTAAAAGCACATAAATAGATGTTAAATATGGACTTGACTGCCTTAGCTGTTGCTTGAAAGCTTAATTGATTTCAACTTAGCAGGTAAGTATTTGAAGTATCAGTTGATAAATTATGACTTCAAATGTTGTATATTTACAGACCTGTTTTAAGTACTTTTGTAGGTTTTCTGAGTTATGACATGAAAGTTACAGTAAATGGATTTAATTTTCATCTTGGTGTGTACAAAGATAAAAGATTCTAAGCATGTATGTAAATCCTTGTTGGCAATGCTGCACTTTGTGAACTGTGATTCTGAACTTGTCTATGAAAATGCTCAGATAGGAAAGGAAATTAAGTCAGCTTAACGTACTGAAACGTGTCTCTAAGATATGGTGGGAAAGTACTTTTCTGTGCTTTATAACAGGTTTGTAGTATACTCTAGCGGGTGTGGTTGATATGCCAGCTGCAACATAGTAAATGTTGGAATTCAATAGTGAGTGCAATAGCATCACCTTGTGGTTAGCCAGGATACAATATTCCAGTATTCCTTCACAGAAGTGCACAGTTTTTCCTTGGACTGCTTGTGAAACTGCATCGTTTAGATACCCTTTAAAAAAAATTAACCATGTTTTCATAACCTGGCCTACACAGTATACATATGTATGAATATATATTTTTTTTCACATGAGGGAGTATGGTTCTATTTGAACCTTCTAAATGCAGATGACTGCTGAAATAGTCCTATAAACTTTCACACAAACTCTGAAAGACTTATTTAAAGATAATGAAATCCTACAGTTCATGTTGTCTTGTCTAATAAACTTGATGTCTTTGTGTCAGTTTTATTAGATTATTGTTGCCTGCATTTCCAATATAAAATGTTTTTAAGTCTAGATATAATGTGATACTCTATTCATGCTTGCTTTTTCCAGCTCACTTTTGTTAATATCTCTTTAGGCATATCTTCCAGATAAAAATATCTTTATCTACACAATGGAAGTGTGTAGAGAGTGGGGGCATCTGTATATTTCTATAAAAAATGATAATTTGTGTTTTAGCATACTGTTGAGAAGTAACCAGTGCATTGATTTGATCTTGCAAGCAAAGTTAAAGAATTATTTTAGTCCATATCTAGGTATATTGTTTTCCATTTTTTCAAATTTCATGTGCATACTTTTTTTTTTCCTAAGTTACTTAATTGGTAACTTTTAGCACTGTGGTAAAGTCATGATTCCTGTATTATCATGTTTGAATGTCCAAAGTAGACCTTCAATCTAGAGTAACTTCTAAAAATAATTTTTCAAACTTTGGGAAAGACTCTTTATTTCTTTGATCTTCATGTCTTAACATGATTCTGTCAGACCTCAGTCTTTCAAAGAATGATTCTGTATGAATGATTAATTTTGTCCTCCCCCTCTCTATTCTGCAGATGGCTTATGATTAGTGATTTTAAGAGATTAGGTAATGTAAGAGTAATAGAATTCGCTGACCAGCTGGTGTATTTCCACAAAATGTCTCTTTCCACGATGTTGAATAGGAGTAAGTGAGCAGGAGGTCTTAGTGTGATCCTTCTGTGTTTTGCTCCAAAGAGCCTCCAACTAAGTCACTGGATTTATAGTTTGCTTCTTGATGCTAGTTACAGAAAGGCTTATTCCTGTTCAGTAGACCAAAGCTATTCTTGTTGAGATTTCTGGGATCTCCAGCGTTAGTATGCTGTAGACTACTGGGAGTTCAGTATTTGGCTGTTTTCCTCTGAGTCTGGTATGGTGTGGATGTGGATTTTGAGCAGTGACTTCACAGACCTGCTGAGTCTAGCAGTTCTAGTAATTATTCCAGCCTATAACTCGGTTCAGCCTCTGAATGCAGACAAGGAAGTGCAGAACATCTTGATTATTTTATTCTGCTAAGAACTTCGTAGTTTGTTGTAGATATTTTCTAAAAGTAATTCAGCTTCTAGACAGAATAAAGTCTTTTAGAACAGCAGAAATGAAGTTTATTTAGTCTATGAGAATAATATCTAAAAATCTCTGATTTGATTTTGAGTTCTAACAATTAAAACCAGAACAAAATAGATTTTCTGTTCCTATGTATAATTTATTTAAATGCACTTAACTGTTTCACTCTCCATCACTGGCATAGGCTTGGAAAGAGAGGAGATATGGAGAACAACCTTGTAGAGAGCAATATTTCCTGTGCAGAGTTGGATCTAATTTTAGTGTTGCCACAGAAGGTCATGTTCATAGTGGTTTTTTTGAACCAACACTTTTACATTGTGGTGAATGAAGAAAATGGCTACTGTTGAGTAAATGTTTCACTTAACATGTGCTAACATATGTTTTAATGACTTCTTGTAATCCTGTCTGCATTCACAAAGTATTTCTCTCTTCAGCTCTATACTATAATGCTTCGTCTTAGTAAAAGTATCTCTTTATGCTTTATTTTTTCTAGGAGCAAAATAATATACTGCAAAATGTATGCAAGCAAATGAAAGATGTGGAAGTAGAACACAATGGCTGTAGTGAGCTACTGAGACACCAGGCGAATATGCTTGAAAACAGCGTTGAGCGAGAGAAGCAACTTAAGAAAGAACTTGAAGTAAGACTTTTTGACTGTTGGTCTCAACAAGCACCATCACTGTGAGCAACTTCTCTTTTGAGAGGTGGAACCTCTCTGTTAGGCTATAAATGTTATGTTAAACATCTGTTTTACAGAAAAGGCTGAACTGTCAAATGCCACTTAAACTGTCGGCCTGACTTTGAACAGCAGATGGGAAAAGATTTATGTAAACATAAAAACAAGGCTTATTATTCTTATGGAAGCCTCTGCATTTTCCCTAAACTCGTAATTTGTCTCTCTTCCTCTCATCTCTTCGGCTTAAGAACAGAATTACCGAATTGTAATAGAGAATCTACTGGAGTTGATGAAGTCATCAGACATTGTGCTAGGTAGAGACAATAGTGTACTAAAGATCGGAGTGGTATTTCGGATGCCTCTTCCTTTCTATTCTTAAATTTTACAGGTAGTTTTGATTTGCCTGTCTGCTGAGTGACAGTCGTTGCTGAGAAGTCCTGACTCTGAAAGACTAATATCTTGTGAATGTGCTCCTGTTACATCTCTCTTAAGTTTCATCAATGTGTCTGCCTGCTGATATGGTCTGATGCATTATCTGCATGTACTGTCTGGACCAAGACTTTGTTGGTAAAACATTTGTCACTGCAGGAAAGCATAGTGAATGGACTCTTTGCATCAACATTCTTTATCCTGATACAGGTTTTCTAACAAAGGCATCTTTAAATATTTTTTGCAATAAATTTTTAAAAATTAGCACCTGTGGATATTAGGAGCCATCAAATGAATTAGTTACAGTTTTCATCTGTGTTTGTTACTTTTCCTGCTAAGGCAAAAGAGGCATTTAAAGCATTGATTCCTAGCCCCACATTAAAGATGAAGTACAGGAGGAGATTCCTACTGGGAAGATCAAAGCTTACCAACTAATACCACTGACTTATTGACCACCAAGACTTTAGTGCCCTTGAAGAGATCAACAGGAAATATATTGTCAGGTACTGTAAGCTGTGCATATTGGTCCAGCCAGAGTTGTCTTCAATTAAAACAACAGCTCTTTTGAAAGCCAAGATTTTTGCTTGAACAAAGACTTTTTTTGCGGCTTCGTAGCCTTTAATATATTAATATATGAATCCTAGGCTTAAAGGAGGACAATATAAAAGTAGACAGTATTAATTATGGCATACTTCATATTAGTTAGTGGACTCAAACTCCCAAATTTGTGAGATCATAATCTGCATCTTCCAAGGTGCCATTAATTTGCCTTTCAGTGGTTATGAAGGGCTGCAGGTCTTCTAAAGTTCAAGATTCAAGTTAAAAAAATGTACTTTAAGTTGGTGTCTTAGCCACAGTTATCAAATAATTATATAGGGTGGAACAGTGTAGTGTTAACAGAGTTTGAAGTCTAATTGTAATGCTTCTTCGATTTATAAATTTGTCATTTCTCTTCCTCTCTTACCCTTTGGAGCTTATTCAGCCAGAAGTATTATCTGTCCTTTCCGTTTAAACAGAGCTGGAGGACATCGATCAGAGAGACCAGTTAAGCTGCTCTTCATGACTAAAGCTTTGTAATTGGAACTTTGGTCTTGGAAGCTGTAAGGAAATAGTGGAGTGTTCAAGGACTGACTTGTTGCATAATGGAGGGGAAATGAGCACAGTCTTCCTTTCTAATGGTGTTTTAAAGAAAGGACTATGGCTTTTTAAAAGGGCATTGCAGTGTTCCCAAGTAGAAAGAAGTGCTTCTGTGGAGCCAGGAGATAGCTGGGATTTCCTCCTCTTTGCTTTACAGCTACTTACGTCACTAGAAATCTCCATGGATCGCTATACTAGTTGCCAAATTCTTCCAATATATTGTGAAAGATGCATTAAAGAAAGGAACTAATGGCCTGTGCAGTGGTTTTCACTATGTTGTAACACAGAATCATAGAATGGTTTGGGTTGGAAAGGACCTCAGAGATCATCTGGTTCTAACCCCCCTGCCATGGGCAGGGACACTTCCCAGTACACCAGGCTGCTCAATGCCTTATCCAGCCTGGCCTTAAACACCTCCAGGTATGAGGAGGAACACCTTAAGGGATGAGAGGAACACCTCCAGGGATGTCAAAGTCTTTTTGTGTTTCTGCTTGTCTGGTATTACTTGCTCATTGTTCTGTGGCGTTCTAGTTCTCACTTTAAAACCTCAATGTATGGGAAAAAGTATTACCCATGTTAGACATATTTTCAGACATATTTCGGATAACCAGTCCTGTTTTTCCAGCTGTGGTTAAATTAATTTTTGCATGTGATGTCAGTATTTGTGATGGACTTCCATTCAGATACAGGAGCCTTAAAGTAGTATACCAGGCAAAGCATTCTACATTTTTTGACAGAGTAGCTCTGTATTTTCTTCATCAGCCTTTATGGTATATTTTACTTGAAAATTGAAATTAGTTTTTTGTGGGAAGATGGACATAGGAGACATGTCTCATTTAAATTTCTATTCAGAGTGCCTACAGGTAATGGACATTTGATTAGAAAATGTGTACTTAAATGTGTAAACTTCTTTAGTGATTTGTATGAAGAGTGGTATAATTAAAAGGCAGTGTTTTGTAATGCACCCTACAGAGCTGTTCCTTCACTGCCTACTGCTAAACATAAGAGTTCACAGGAAAATATTTGTGCTTCAGTCATGAAAGAAAATGATAAATTTAGAATATTTTTCTTTTTATGCAATAGCACTTTTATGAAGAATGGCATTTAATATATTGTAGGGAATGGAAGGTGAAAGAAGTCCACACGTCCTCCCCCCTTTTTATGATTGAATATTGTTTTGTCATTCATTCATTATTCTGAACATGATCTAAAAGAAGCCATTTCTAGTTTCTGGAACAAGAAATGAAGAGGAAGGATAATGGCAACTTTCTGTGGGACGTTTCAGTTGAAACATAACTGTTGGTACGGCGTCTAACCTGCTAGCTTTGCAGTTTGCAGTTATACCAATGCAGGGTACTATTGTATGGACACGGAGTCCTTTGAAATGAAATGAATACCGAGCCAGAAAAATTTAGATTCAAAACCTTATAGTTGTGCTCCTTTAACCTAAGATTCAATAGGTAAACAAACTCTACATGTATTTGTATTGAGCTTACCAAAGCACAACACTTAATGATAATAATTTTCTGGAACTAGTGTATTTTATTTTAGCCTTTAGCTCCATTGCACTGGAAACATGATTTCCTCAAAAATAAAAAGCAATTTGTATATAAAAATAGTGTTCATTGTGATGTGTCTAGCTGCCAAAACCCTGGGTAGGAAAGCTGTTTGAAAAACAGCGAAGGGAAGTGGAATGTCAATTCCACCCTGAGAAACAAAATTATTAGTTCATAAATTTCAAACTCATGGTCTTGCTCACAGAAATTTAGCAATTTTCTATTGTTTGGTTTATGTGTTTGAGGCTGCCAACTCTTAGTAAGCTGCAGCTCAAGGTCTCTCAAAGTTTTAATACTTTCTCATGAAATGCTTGAAGTTAAAGTAGCTTTGTAGTTACTAAAAGGCTGTTTATTAGCAGAACAGGAGGTGGCTCCACCTTACCACAATCAGGAAGAATCAGCACTTCTAGCACTAGGTGGAAGTGGTGAGCACATTTCCACTCATTATGTCTAGATACGGTCTCCTGATTTGTGTTGCAAGTTACAGAGAAGTGATTTTAAGATGGAATAAGTAAGAATCTGAATATGGGAGCACTCAGAGTGGCTTACTATGATCCACATGTGTGTTGTCTTCCCTTAAAAGAGTTCTTTTAGCTGAGCATTTGAATTTCACGTAAGGGGAAGTATTAGTATCCTGATAAATTATCAGTAGAGAGAAGCAGAAAAATCATGCAGAAGCTATCCAAATAGAAACATAAAAGAGAAATTTAATATTTCTAAGCTTAGTGATTATCTTTTGTTTTGTCAGTTGCATTTTGATGACCAGGATTATGCAAATATAGGATGCTGAATAACTCCGTTGCACTACTTAGAGCAAATGTGAGCGACTGAGAAAAGTGGAAGCCACAATGGCCAGTTTGAATAGTAGTACTGCAAATGTAGCATGCAGGAAATGTCTCCTAGAAACCGCATCCACATTGACATGCAACAGGACACTGGAAAAAGTGTCTGAACCTTAAGGGATTATAATAAACAAATGATGGTTGCCCACCATTTCTAAGGCTGGCTTTGAAGTTTGCTTAGTCACTTCTATTTGCTGTTTCTCAAAATCACAATTCGGTCAGTGCTAACATTGAAACAGACCCCAGATTTTTTTGTTCTCTGAATTAATATTGAAACTTACTTGTCTTGAATATCTAAGGAAATTTTGGAGATTCGGTGAGTTTGTGCATGGTATCTTACTTAAGATGTATACCTTCATATATCTAGTTAGGTGCACGTGGAAGTAACAAGTGACTGAGCCAATTATTACAATGCTGTGTAAACAAACTCCTTGTAGGAGAAGCATCTTTCCGAATCTGTTGGGTTGATCTCTTTGACTTGGACCTTATGAGAAGCTTTCCAAGCCAAACTAGAAAGTATTCCCGTTAAATTCACAGGTTAGAGAGTTTGTGGCCTGCAGCCTCTCTCTAGAATTTTTTCTCAATTTCTTTATTTTTAAAACTCAGTATTGCTTAGCAAGGCTTGCTGCTAATGACTGGTTAGACGTCTGTCACAAAGTTCTTGTTTCATACTAATATTGCACTCATTTTTAGGCATCTGATTGTTGGTGAACCAGCTGCAGAACCCAGGAAAAAGAATATTCATTGCTTCCCTATAGACAAGCAACATCTGCATGACTTGCACAATTTACATATGCCATTTTTGCTAATTCTTCTAAGCATCTAAATCTCTTCTGAGTAAGATAGCTTTGTATACTGGTCAATTAAGGCCTACTTGAGCAATCTTGGGAGACCTTTGAGAAGCACATAGTTCGCTCTTATTTGGCATCTAGCAGTACAAGACATCAGTAGCACCTCCTGTAAGCTTCGTGCAGTGACTTGTCCTGAACTAAAATGCATTTTATTTCTCTCCCTGGGTCTTTGTTTTCTAAAGAGCAGGCGAGCTAATATAAGCAAAGTTTTAAAAATCAAAAGTGTAATAAACTACTGGCACAAAGCAGAGCTTTAAAGAATCAAACTACAGAGGATGAGCTATATTAAGCAATAATAGGAAGCAGAGTTTCCTAAGCTTGTGAAGAAACCCTAGTTCTCAACAAGCACATGTTCTTACGCCTTTATGTGGGGATATGAGCTGTCAAATGGTATATATCTGTCAAACAGATATTTTGATTCCTAGTTTCTATGTTAATTTCACTGTGTGTCTTGAATCTCTGAATACTTTTCACTGGATAGTGCTGAGGCACTTTTTATCTTTCTTTTCAGTGTTTGCTTTGAAAACAGTTACTTGAACAAACCAGCCAAACCCAGAAAAGCATTTTTTGTCTTGGGGGCTATGCAGTGAAATATTCTCAATGAAGTTTCTGGTTTTGTTTTTTTTTTAGTTATGTTTCCCATTCCAAATGCTGTGATACATACTTTCCTCACTATTTTCTTTAATTTTTTTCTCATACTTAAAATAGAATTATTTTCGGACTAGCTTTTAAAATGTTATTAGAAAAGAAATTAAATCCACATAATTTATTGCTTACTGACTACTTTTACTAGGCAGGCAGTATTCTCATGTGAAACAATCCTGTTGACAGATGTTGATCTGCTGGAAGATGCTAGGGAATCCTTCCAAACTGAAGCAGGAGGTGGTTTCCTTATTCGCCATTAAGGTCAACGGGGAGTAGGAGCTGATGTTTTGAAGGAATAATATTGTTGAGAGTCTAAATCAAGCTATTCTTGAGAATAATTTAAGCAATAAGGAAGCACAGTGATGTTGTTTGAGCAGAATTCGTATTTTTGTGTTAGGTAGATAAACCAGTTAGGAAAAACTAAGTTTAAACCTTTTGTCAGACAATGCTGTGGAGTATGTTTGGTGAGCTCTGTGCTGTTGCTGATTTTCTCTTTAGCAGGCCTTCTATGGATGTCAGTTTCAAGAGGCTTTCCTTTTGTGTGTGGTTATACAAACAAAGCTTAAACTTATTGCCAAGAGCTTTTATTTTAACATCTGTTAATATTTCTTTTTTCTTTTAAATGTTAGAATCAAAATACAGTGTTACATACTTGCTATTTTGTTTTACTTTTTGAAAATCTCTTCAACTGTATATATATAACCTTAAATATGCCTATGTTAAATGACATGTTAATATTAATTCCTTTTTCTTGATCTCTTGAAGATGAGATATTTTGGGATATTTTTTTCTTTTCAATTCAGTTACTTGTCAGAGTGAATAGATTTTATTGATAGAAAGCAAAAAAGTTTAAAATGCTTGTGAATTTTCATGATAGCATGTATTTAGTTCCTGCTTTTCATAAAAGTACTTTTCTGGATGAATTCCATGTCCAGGTCTTTATCTTAACATATGTGTCTGGTGGCTGCTTTTGTGTTTATTGTAATTTGAAAGAATTTTTTTCAGCTTGGATCATTGAAAAAAACAAAAAACCTAGTGAATCTATAGCCTACTGCTATAACTTTTGTATCCAGTCTAAGTTTCTAATTAAATTCTTAGTCATTTGCATTTTTTGCAAATAGTCCCTTAAATAGTCAGGGTGTTTGTTAAAAGAGATGTGGATATCCTCTTACTTACTAGACGTGAGCATATGGCAGAATAGCCACAGGTCAAGGAACATAGAAGTAAAAAAAATGCTGGGCTAGTGCTTTAAAACAATACTGCTTTTGTAGAATTTTGTCATAGGTAACCTATTACTAGTTCAAGGCTGTGAAACAATTAGTTCTGGACATGCTAATTGGAAACTAGGTGGCGAAGCCAACATTCCTATTTGCTGAAATTGTATATAGTGTATAGATACTCCATCATCATGGGGTATCAATGCCCCATTGTCTTGTGGTTGTATTGCCTCAAGCTACATCAATTTAAGTAAATTGAAAATAATATTTCAATATTCTAGGTGCATAATTATTACTTTATTTTTCATGGTGTTAGTTCTCACAGTTTGAAAGTAGAAGTGGCTTAGATACTTCAGGTTGGTGTATGGAATCCCAAGTAGCTGAAGTAGAATAGTCTTTATGTTATGTTTGTCCTTTCTCTAGACTGAATTTTCTTCAAAATGTGCTTTTAGGCAGCTACAGTGAGAATAAAGCAGTTGGAAGAGAACATTGAAGCAGAGAGAGCAGCACATTTGGAATCTAAATTCAATTCAGAGATCATCCAGGTAAACTTATTGATAAGTAATTTGTAGAAGTTTACAGTAAAGCAATTGGTGATGATTTACAGATAAAAACTCAATAGTTTTTTTGCAACAAGTGTCAAAATTGTAACGGCTAATATTTAAATGCACACATTAGAAAAATACCTGTATTTTAGAGAAAATTGAAGTTATTAGAATAAATAATAAAATGTCACATTTACAAGTCTGAGAATTCCCACTAGCATTGGAATAGTAAAGGTAAGGGAAGTGTTCCACAATAGTTAAACAGTACAGTACTATTTAAGCATCCTGCCCTTCGTCTTCTCAGTGGGCACTTATTACTATTTGGAGTTACAGTGCATACTTCCAACTTCTTTAGGAGTGAGAGCCTAATGCATTCTGAAACTGCAGTTCCAAATACATTTATTCAGAATTCATTTTATATTTGAACAAAGTTACAGTATCTACAATTTATATGAGTATAGGAAAACATTTAGCATATATTTGCTTGAATATTAAATCTTTGTATTATTAAACTGTAGTACACATGGTTTGACCGAGTAAGGCAGTTGCAATTAGTTTTAAAAGGCACGTGAGAAATATCTACATGAGAATTGTGTAGGAATCCTAAACTTATTAACAGACCATTCACACAGGACTTCTGAAAAATGAAATATAACAAAAGGAATTATTTTCTCCCTTGTTTTCTCAGTAACAGAAATAAGTATTTACATTCTTCTAGCAGTTACTCTCTTTATTTGCTTGATCTGCTCTTTGTACAGGCATCTAAATTTTTTACACTGACAATTAAGCTAGTTGAAAGGAAAGATTTAGTTTCCATAATTTCCTTTCTCCTCTGTTTCACCATAGAAATGAACTGGAAGGACAGGACTCCTTAAAGTTAGAGACTTATCCTTCATGTAGAATTGACTGATAAGTTTTTCTTCTTTGTTCATATGCATGAGCAAGTCTCAAGTGTGCTTTGTACTAAGTAGAAGTATAGCCTTTATTGTTAATCCAATGTTTTCATGCATCTACTTAAAAAAAATAGAATTCTCCTGGAAGCTTCAGTAATAACAGAGAAAGCAAATATCCAGACATCACCAAAGGATAAAAGCTGCTTTTGAGCAGCCTATCTATTTTTCTCCATTTTGAACTGCATGCATTAGTACATTTTTACAAAGCATTCAATGCTTTTTGTGTATGTAGTTCTTTTAGAATACAGTTTCCTGTAAAGCACAATAGAACATCGAACAGGTTAAAAGTCCAGGATGCTTTTTCCTAATTGCCTTTAATTACTTTTTTATCACTTGATAGTTAAGAATTCAAGACCTTGAAGGAGCTTTGCAGGTGGAAAAAGCCAGCCAAGTAGAAGCTCTTTTGGATTTAGAAATGATCAAGAAAGAGTTCAAAGTGGTAGAAAATGCATATGAGAGAGAAAAATGCAGTGCCCAAGAGAACCTGGAAAAGCTCAATGTGTAAGTTACCTCTTAAATTCACTGTAAAATGGCAGTAGACAGATTATCACTTGAAATTTACATTCTATACATGTATAGTTTTCAGTCACTTGAACACAGCAGAATCTAATGCAAGTTGTTAAACCAAGCCAAAGTTAATAATTCTGTTCTGTTAATATCAGTAGCCAGGTATGTTACGGGTAGGTAGAGAAAATATTTGATGCTTTGGCAAATAGCTTACTTGCCAAAGCAAAAATGTTGAAAGTGATAGCGATGATAGAATGCTATCTCCAGTAATCTTTGGGAAGTGTGTAGGAGAATACATGCAGCAGGTTTGTAAGAGATGGGGTTTTTTGTGTATAAAGCATTACTTTTTACTTCCTTGTTAAGCCTGGATAGTCTTAGTTTTCCGCTTTTGAATAATTTCAGAAAGTTTTAACTGAGTAATTAAAAATATAAAAAAGGGTTAAGTATGTGAAAGCAGCTGAAATTACTTTGGATTCCTTTCCAACAATCAACTCTGTGTGTGAGATGGTTTTCTGAAGAGTGGCTTTGTTATATTACCTGGACAGATATAGAATGCACAGTACTGAGTCTTCTATCCTGGCTAGTCAAATGCATATTGCAGTGAGAAAACGTCATTAAGAAGAGCACTGTTGGAAGACACAGAACTGAGGAGTAGGTGAAATAAAGAATGGTAGCAGGTGAAGTTTAAGGATAGAGGATGTTCAAGAAGACTTAAAGTGGGTAGGGCACAGCAGAAATGTGTGAATAGTTTCAAGCTTGTAGAATGGGCAGCAGAAAGACAAAGGTGACATCACTTCCTTATACATATTGATGCTTATATTAAGTTATTCACACAGGTAATAGTGGAGAGGAGAAACTGGTTTTCCTATGAATTTGTAGGCCTGAGTCTTTCTAAACGCATGATTACAGAGCTGGTTTTAGTTAGATGGTTGAAATCTGTGCTCTGTTGTAGAGCTCTTCATTAAAATAAAGCCAAAAAAGGTTTGAATTTAAAATTGTGCATTTAGGTAAACTAGAGTCATATTAAGAAAATTAAAGCTTTTTTTCTCCAGTCAAAGAAATTCTGAGCTTAAATACGTGAAACTGTGTGAAATGTGTTACGGTAGTAATCTAATAGGATTAGAAGATTGCAGTCTTGACCGCTGGGAAACAGAATAAGTATATTGAAGACTTTCTATTATCCTAAAATAGCAATAGTTAATTTAGCTGTAATCATTCTGCTGTAATCCATTCTTTTTACTGTAAGTATGGATTCTAAGAATAAATTCTATGGCAGCAACATAAATGGAACTGAACTAATACAAAGAACTGGAGAAGGGTTATTCCATTGACTTGACATCTGATTTTTTTTGTTGTTTTGTTTTAAAAGGGCTTGTTTGTGTCCAAAACAGCCTTCTTTGGAGGAATGGCTGTTGGAATGCTTGTTATATAACAAGCTACTTCTCACTGTATGAATTTCTCTTGAGTTAAACTATGTATTGTTAAAGAAAATATGGTTTGGTTTGTGTTTATTTTTTTTCCTGGTAAGTTTACATATTTGAGTGGTGCAGAAAATATGGAAAATTCATGTCACATATAATACCTTCCTCTTCCAGTGGACCTTTCCCTCTGCCAGTGGACCTTTTCTTCAGTCCTTCCAAGGTCCAGTATTCCAAGATGCATCTTGGTATTTGAGTTTAGAGCAGTCAAATTCACCGTCCTCAAATGACATGTGGAGGTTTTTAAGGTTTTGGTTTGGTTTGTTTTTTTTGCCAAGACCTTTCAAACTGGAGTATACTTCAGTTTAAAAACATTATGGGTTCTTGTTAATATGGCTACCATAGTATGGCTTTCTATAATCATTCAGGGTGCTGTTAACCTTTGAAGAATCTCCAAATGTCATTTATTCTTTCCTTCTGTGAGTTCTGGGAATTGTTCTATCCAAACTCAAAAACCAGTATATGTAGCCTTGTATCAGTTGTCTTTGGCATTCTTGAAGAAAACAAGTGCATCTCACCTGTAGCTTTTGCTTCTGAAGTTCGAGATAGTGAGATTAACGAACTATAGACATTATCCAGTTTAAGGGTTCATTCATTCCATCTGGGGATTTAATAGATTTGTAGGAATTATGTCTATGCCTTTCGAAAGTACTTCTGAAATACAGAACTGCACTGGTTTTTAACTGTATAGCTCTCTAGAAATGAGTGCAAGTCTGAACACATGGGTCACATTCAACTTCGATGTAATCACAAATAAAGGTTTAAAAGAATGTAAGACTTCCTGTTCTGATTTTAGTATTTCATGTGAAATAAACATGAAGTCACAAAGTCTATATAAATGATCCTCTACTGAAGATTACTCTTAGCCCCACAGGTACTTCGTAAAGTATATGAGTTGCTCACCTACATTTTCTTAGAACAATCTTGGTTGAGTTCAACACATTAGACTCCCATTCTCCGAAGTGTTATGCATGTGCGCTTTAATTACCTTATCACAGTTTGTCAGAGCATTTCTTTATAGCTGCTCAGAAGAACAAAACCTCATTTTTAAGTAGTGGTGTTGAATCTATTTTTTTAATTTTAAATTAGTAATGTTAAAAATTATGAAAATGTTAAGTATCAATTTTCCAAATAAATCTTTGAGGGGTTATTAAAGATACTTTTCTATATTTTATTATTCAGACTAGCATGAGGGTAATAGTTACATTATGAATGACATTGAAGCACTCAATAGTGTTTTGTTCCTAATGAGAATCTTTTATCTAGATGTATGAAGCTGTTTCATTCAAAAGGGAAGTTTTAGCGTACTTCTGGTCCACAAAATTAACATTTTGGAAAAATGTGAACGACTTAAACAAAAACCTTATTAAAAAAAAGAGTAGTTTTTACTCTATATTTTTGTATTTCTTTGTCTGTTTTGTCTGCCGTAGGAAGTACATGAATATTTGTTGTGGCCAAGTTTTGGAAACGCAGTTTGTGCTGAAATAGTATGATTTGCATTAGAGATTTTGGTATTGCTGCTTACAGAGAGAGAGGTAACTTGTGTTACTAAAATGCAACAAGAACCTTAAGCAACATTTTGCTTTTCCTCTAAACTGGATAGTTCTGTTTAAAACTTCTTCCCAGGAAAGCAGATTTGTCCTATTTTATATATTTTAAACTTTTTTTGACTTCAAAATAATTTTTCTGTCTAATTAAGGTATTTGTTCTGTGTGTTACTTTGCCCAATATCCAGACAGTACTTTTCATTATTTGCAGTCATCTGTTGATTCAGGCAATTACTTCTAGCAGCTTCTGACAACTGAGCTCTTTCAACACAAGTTCTGTGACTTCAAAGAATGCAAAACATCCTGTGAGCATTCACAGTGTCTTCTCCTGTTACTTCTATCTCACTAGAAATGAAATTAACGCAAAGTGCTCAGGTGTTTCCAGCTTTGAAACTTTTGAACCAATACTCACACTTCCTGATCTTATTTCTTAAAGATCAACTCATCTTTTTAGGTGAAGGACCACTTTATCAGTCTTCCAACACTCTATCTGCATCTGCTTCAGCCTGGCTGATTTTTTTCTCTTGGCTGTAAATGGTTATTTCTTACTCTTGGAGAAAAAACTTGACTATTTCAGTCCCCCAAAGTAGCTTCTACTCCCACAGCTTTCAGAAATGCAGCAAAAGCAGTTTCAATTTATTCCATGTCAGGCTCTCAATCCTTAAGAAAAGTAAATTCACACGGAGACCTAAATCCCATGTTGCTTCCAGTTTACATAGTGCTACAGGGTCCTGAGCTAATTAATAAATTATGCAACCCCAAAAAGCCTGATTGCTTGGTTTCAGTTACTATAACCATCTTTTTCTGATAAAATAAATTCTAACAGCTTTGAATAGCTTCCAACATTGGCAAAATTTATGCTATATCAAGATCAGCTAAAACAACGTACAAGTGTTCTAGCATAACAAATTAAATTCTCCAAGACTTTCCAAAGACTAAGGCTTAAAGATAAACTTGTGACTTCTCCAGAAAAAGGGAAAATACATTAGGATGCCAAATCATGGCTTAAAAGAAAAAGCCAAGCTCCTGACATTATCTGGAGTCCAAGGACCATAGTCTTCAAAGGTAAGTAGATCAAAGGCTCTTGTATTCTCTCTGAAGGGATCCCGTGAAGGCAATCACTGATATTCTCCAATGTTACTGATACTTGTATGCATCAAAGACTAGAAAAAGCACAGGAAATAGACAAGGCAGTACATGCCCACCCCACATAATTACTTCAAGGGGATTGCGTATATTGATGTCCATTAAAGATGAAGCTTGACCTTCACTACTGATCTTTAGTGCAGTAATCAGGAAATTTCAGTACCTGGATATTTCAGTATCTGGATTACCAAAATCATAAGGATAGCCTGTTTCTGTTTCTTCAGGGTCTATTAACAAAGCCACACACTGTTTAATGGTTAACTCTCACAGGTTGTTTTGCATTCTCTGAAATCACAGAAAATAACTTGTGTTCAAAGAGCTCAGTTGTCAGAAGCTGCTAGAAGTAATTGCCTGAATCAACAGATGACTGCAAATAATGAAAAGTACTGTCTGGATATTGGGCAAAGTAACACACAGAACAAATACCTTAATTAGACAGAAAAATTATTTTGAAGTCAAAAAAAGTTTAAAATATATAAAATAGGACAAACCCGGATATTCCTGCTGATAAAAGCTACATTAAAGAATAGTCCAGTTTGGAAGAAATTGCAGGAGACCTATAATCCAGCTTTCTACCTAAAATAGGATTAGCTATGAGTTCAGTTTACTTAGGGCTTTATCCAGTTTGGTCTTGAAAACTTAAATAATGAAGATAGCACAGCCTGTCAGGGAATGTGTTCCCCTCTTTGACTGTTAGAGTGGAAAAAGTTTCTGTTTGTCTGAACCTCTTTGGATTCAATTTGTGTTTACTATCTCTTGTCCTGTGGGTGCACATTTTTGTGAAGTGACTGGCTGTGTCTAGATGAGGTCCTTTTAGACATTGGTGGGCCTGTTACACACCCTGAAGTTACCTTTTCTCCACCTGAACATACCAAGTTCCTTCAGTTCTTATATGTGCTTCAGCCCCATATCATATAGGAGACTCTCTCCTGGACTCACTGCAGCTCTTTTCCTATGTTAGGGGGAAATGCATACTTAGAAACTGTTACTATCCACAATGTGTCATAATGAGCTCGTGTACTGTGCTGCTTTTTGTCTTGCCTGCTGTCTACCAAGTTCTTTTTGAATATAGCTGCTCCCCAGCCACTGAGCAGATGTATTGCTTTGGGAGATCTTGTTTTTTAAATTCAGGTCATTGCGTGTGTCCTTGTCTCTCACAGTGTGGATTCTGGCCTATTATGCCTCCCTGTTATTCTTCCCTGTCTAGGTTCTAGAGAATAGCAGCCCTTCTCTCAAGCAAATTGTGGTTGTCATGACCTACACCCACCCCATAACCATCAAACTTGGTGAGATTGCGCTCTTAATCCATGTGGTGGATGGAGATGTCAAGCAGATTCTAATGCAGTATTCCAGTTCTTACCAACCATTACCATCTCAGCTTTGCATAAAACCATTTTTATGCATGTTTTAGTTCACATATCTAGACCAAAGTCCTAACTTGGCTATAAAAATAATGTGTGAGACAGTGACAAAAGCCTTGCTCAAGTTAAGTTATGTTTAATCTAATTGCTTCCCTTTTGACCACAGGTCTGGTCATTTTTTTATGGGCTATAATGAGATTGTCCAGGCATGGTTTAGCCTTGGTAAACCCTCACTGTCTGTTCCAGATTACCTTTTTCTCTTTCTTGAGCCCAGAAATTTCTTCCAAGATGACTCAGTTGTTATCCTCTGGGGCCTTAAAAGAAGCTAAGTGTTCTATAGTTCCTTGGCTTACTCTTTTTTAAGAAGGGCAAGATGTGATGTTTGCCTTTTCCCGTTTGCCATGGACCTCCCCCATTTTTTGTGACTTTTCAGTGATGACTGGCCAGCTTTGTCAGAAGCTTTTAGCTGGCCACCTCAATTTCTATGGGCTGAGTTTTCACAAATAATCTCTAACTCACTCCTTAGCTACTATTAGCAGTTGATCTCCTCTTTGAACCATTTTACTGACATTAAATCTTGGGAAACCTTGCCAGGGAAGATTGAGGAAAAAATGTATTAGGTGTGGTGATCTTCTTGATGTCTTCTGTTAGTAAATTAAGTGGTCTGTATAGAAGCAGGTCCATGCTTTCCTATCTACCTTAATGTCTCAGTTGCTCTTTGCAAACATCAGTTCTACTTGATCTTTTGACTTTTCTGACATCATGTCTATGTACTAATTCTTTTTGAATTCTTTGGCTTCCTGTCTCTTTTTCTGCCTTCTAGTATTTAACTTTCTAGCCTTCTCATCATTGTCTGTTTAGCCACACCAGGCTCTTTATTTATCTGTTTTCTAACTACCAGGAGGACTGATACAAGAACTAGTAGAAATACTGGGAACAGTCTACTACTCCAGAATTTTGAAGTCATACTATTCTAAGTAGAATGTTGTCTGATACGTGGAAAATTTAGGAACAAATTTGATACCTGTATTTGATATCAGGGTTGATTATGCAAGATGTGTCCTGGTCTTTCTGAAGAGACCTATTGTGTTAATAAAAATATGAATTCTGTTTATTATATGTAATCTGGGGACAATATCCAAATGACAGTATATGACTGCAAACTAGCACTAGCATTGGTTACTTAAAAGAACACAACCACTTTGTGAAATATAACTCCAAGAAGCTATATAATATGCTACCATTGTATGCATTGTACTGATTGATTATCTTCAAAGTATGTCATGTACTTGACAAAAGTGTTTTTGATTAAAATGTCCTAATGCTGAAACTTTACAGGTTAGAAAGAGAGTATTTATCCATAAAGAAACAAATGAATGAGAAGATTGAGGAAAAAAAGAAGGTAATGAAAGACCTCATTGAGAGACTAGGGAATACTGAAAAAACCTACAGGGAATTACAGGAGGAGCTTACAATGGTAAGACAAAAGACCTGTAGCAATTGTTGTTTGTGGTTTTTTAAACATACAAAGTGTGCATTTGCTGTGCTGAGTGGAAGAACTCTGCAATTGTATTACTTTGATTTTTCTTATGTTACTTTGCTTTGTAAAACTTGAGTAATTCAGCTAACACACCAGAGAAGCTAATTCAGATATGCTTTTTAAGTGATATGCTATGTATTTAACTGAAGAATTATTTGTAGAGAACAGTTATTTTAAAAGTTAGGCTATGAGCTAAGAGTAAGTTGTATTTGTGTTCCTAGGAAAGAAGCAGTTCATTGATAGGATTATGATTCTTTGTGGAGAATCTTCTGTCTTTCTACTCAAGCTTTTTTCTTCCCCAAGCTTTAATACCTACCCCTGTAGGCTTGTTGATTTCCATTTCACATAGTGGTTTGGGTTTTTTTTTCTTTTTGCGAAAGTGTTGAATTGGAAAAATTTTTGAAAATTGCTTGTTTGAAAATGACAAGGCAGAGGGAATGTTTTTGTGTTTGGCATATTTTATTTTACTGGATGTGTTTGTGTATTTTATTTTAGTGGATTGTTTTCTGATATCTTTCTCCTTTTATTATGCCTACTTCCCACTGTCTCTACCCACCTCAACTTGGAATAACAATTTTGCCATGCTGCTGCATAACACCTGAGGGAAAGCAGAAGTCTTAGGATATTTAGAAAACCTTCTCTCTTTTCATTGTGTAGTGATATTTATATATCTAACCAAAGTAAAATTTTTTATCACAGAGTCATAGTTGGAAGGGACTTCAAAGGTCAGGTAGTCCAACTCACCTTCAGTGAGCAGGGACATCCTGGATGTATCAGGTCAAGTTGCTCGCAGCCTGATTGAGCCTGGCCTTGAATGTCTCCCGGGATGGGGCCTCCAGCACCAATTTGAGCAGCCTGTTCCAATGCCTCACCAACCTCCCAGTGAAGAACTTTGTCTAATTGAAACCTGCCCTACTTTAGTTTAAAACAATTGCTTCTTGCCCTACCACTCTATGCTCTGCAAAATGCTCCCTCCTCAGCTTTCTTGTAGTCCCCCTTCAGCTACTGCTGCTAGGTTGCTGTGAGGTCTCCCTGGACCTCTCTGGCCTGAACAGCCCTAACTCTCTCAGCCTGTCCTTGCAGAAGCAGTGCTCCAGCCTTTTTGTCATAATCATGGCCCTCTGGAGCTGCTCCAGCAGGTCCATGTCCTCTTTGTGCTCAGGGCTCTAGATCTGGATGCAGTACTCCAGATGGCATCTCATGTGAGCAGAGTAAAGGGGCAGAATCACTTCTTTCATCCTGATGGACATTGCTGTCTTCTGATGCAGCCCAGGATACGACTGGCCTTTTGGGCTGTTTGTTGTTGGCTCATGTTCAGCTTTTCATCCACCAGTACTCCCAAGTCCTTTTCCATAGGGCTGCTCTCTTATCATCCCAGCCAGTATTGATAATAACGATTTCCCTGACCAAGGGCAGCACCCTGCACTTGGCCTTGTTGAACTTTATGAGTTTTGCACAAGCCCATGTCTCCAACCTGTTCAGGTTCCTCAGAATATCCAATTCTTCCAGCACGCTTCTGCAGATTTGTTGAATGTGCATTCAATTCCACTGTCCATATCATCTAATGAGGATATTAAATAACACCAGTCCCAGTACATGTCCCTGAGGGACACCGTTTGTCACTCCTCTCCACCTGGCTATTGAGCCATTGACAGCTACCCTCTGGATGTGACCATGTAGCAAGTTCCTTATCCACCGAAAAGTCCCCCTGTCATACATATCTGTATCTCTCCAACTTGAAGAGGAGGCCGTTGTGAGATGTTTTAATACTGGCTTGCGAATTTCTCAGCTTTCTCTGTCTTGGAGCTGTGTGGTGGGCAGAAATGGTATGTTCCCTGCTGCTGACAGGTATTGTACTTCACGGTGAGCAGCTGTGGAGATCCACATCAGAAGATATCTTCTGCTCAGTTGATCAGGTTGTTCCTTAGAAAAAAGTGTTCTATACCTGATAAACTTCAGGATAACATTCTATTTCAAAGTTTCTGGTGATAGCGACAGTATTAAATGATGTACTCAAAGGTACTCAATGTACTTGAAGCAGAATAGAGTATTTCAGTTAAATCATAGAGCTGGTTGCTTTGCTTACTTTCCTGGGAAGAATTTGAACAGGTAATAAAAATACTTGTTTTCTGAGGAGTTGTATTAATGGTCCCCTATGGGATTAGATTTTTATCACCTTCAATGGTTTTGTATTTTTCCTGAAGAGTTTTGTATTTGTTTGGGAAACAGGAGTGCCTGTTTGTGGTCTTATTTACTCAATCTGGGCAGCTTTTTGTTATCTTTCTTCCTAAAATGAAAAAGTGGAAGTCTACCAGAAACTAAGCATAGATAACATTCCATATGCTGTTACTAGGCTTCCCTATACCCATACTAAAATTATATGAAAAGGTCAGTGTGTTCTCTTACCTTCATTTCCCCTTGTTGCTTTCTTGAATTTATTAATCTCTTATATTTTACAGTATCAATAGACATCCTGAGTATGTCCTTTCTGCCCAGTCTGATAATCTTATATTGTCCTGCTATAATAGAAGTTAATGTTTTCATTTACAAAATATTTGGGAAATACAGCCAAGCCAGTTGTATAGACTCTGTTTTTAGAGAACAGAGATTGTGAACAGAGATTTTTTTCAATTTAAGTAAGCCTGAGATTAATTTTATGTTACCTTTATTCTCATTTTGTTTGCTTTAATTCAAAGGTGGAGTGTTTCTACCCAGATGCTTGTTCTGTTACTATCCTAATTTAGGAGGACCAATTAATCTGAACCATATGCTTATATGATCTTCTTCGGAGAAACCAGTTTCACAAATTATTCTGGAAGTGGAGAAGTCACGTATGCTGTGATGTCCCAGTGTTTGAAGTAGTTAAAGCATGTAAAAATTGCTTTTAAAATGGCTAGTTCTGGGAAAAGACTCTGAGATAACATTCTTTCTATACCGGAAGGTTGATGTGGATCTTATAGAGTAGGAGACTAGAATGTGGGACTAGAATAGTTCCATATTGAATTTGAGTGATTTTCATTAATTTTATTTCAGGTGAGGTTAATTCCTCAATCCAGGACAGTAAGAAAAACTGAGATACTGAATTTTTTACATGTGAACAGACAGTTTTTTAAAATTCTTCCATAGACTTCATAAAATTCTAGTTAATACTAAAAAAAACCCCCTCTATTAAGTATTTGATAATTAGATAGCTTGAGTAAAAATAAATAGTAGCCTTAGGAGGAAGACTGTTGCTTAGAGTTTTGTTTTGCTTTTTAGATTGTGTTTAGTTGCTTAAAATTTGTGCCACAATTCTGCAGATACAGACTTAAGAAAAAATAATTTTTGGTTAACTGCAGATCATTCCTTTGGAGCCTATTTCTATAAATGGTTTGATTTTGTTCCCCTGTGCTCACACCTAGTGAACATTCTGATACTTTTGTAAAGAATTTACCCATATTTTTCAACAAGTATCTGAATATACTGCTTTTTGGTGTCTCTGTGGATAGTTCTGGCTTTGGCACTTGCTCACCCATCATCAGATGGGGTATGTAATCAGCCTGAGTGGGTGGATTATTCCCTTTTCAAGACAGGAAAATCCTTGTAACTGCAAGCAAAGTAGAGAAAATTCCCCTTGGTATAATAGCAGTTTGCTGCAGAACTGGACCTCACTTCCCCTGCATGCTATTACTGGAGTTTTAATAATTTAATTTTGAAAAGGCCTCGAACCCTGACTATATATTTATTTTTTAATCATTACTACACCTCAGATACAGGCACACATCAGATTGTGCAGGATGTTCTGGAAATATGCATAGAGTTTGCATTAATTGAACAATGACCTGTGGAAAATGCTGAAAAATCAATGGGACATCATTTCTGTCCTGGAACATGTTATAGAATGATTATAGAATTGGATACTGGTAGTTGAGGAAAATATCTCTGCAAAAAAGAAAGTAGGGAATTGCCTAGTTGAGTGTAAATGCCCTAATTCTGGAAGATTAGTGTACTACTAATATATTTTGATAATCTTAAATTCTGAAGTGTTCATGTAAACTTCATAAGACTTTGCTGCTGATCTCAAGGATCTGTGATTCCTGAAGCCATGTTCTGTGAGTAAGGATTGAGGTGAAAAATAAATTAGGAAGACTTTTTCTGCGTCTTAGTTACCAGATCCTCTCCTGCTCCCCCTGCTTCCATTTAGAAGTGGGACCACAATTTTTCTGGTCTTGCTTTTGTTGTTGATGTATTCTAGAAAGCCTTTCTTGTTGCCCTTTGCATGCCATGTCAGAATTGATTTCAGTTGGTTTTTGGCTTTCCTAAGCATACTTCTCCATGTTCAGACAGAGCATGTTTCTTCCAGGTGATCTATGGCTGCTTCTGCCTTCTTTATGCTTCTTTATGCTGTAATTTGAATTTAGAGAAAAACTCCTTATGCATCTATACAGGCCTCCTGCTCCCTTTGATTTTCAAGGTCGTTTTCAAGGATCATCTCCAAGATCAGGATTGGTCTGTTCAGATACTCAGGATGTCAAGCAAAGTAGGTAGAAGGCTTACTCTGCAAATCACCTATTTCTACAAATTGTGTTCTAGGAACCTTTGCTGTTTAAGCAAAGGTTTTGGCACTTTATCGCCTGGTTTCCCTTTAAAACTAATTCACGAAACACTCACACCAGTACCTTTATAGTAGTTCTACTGGAATGGCATCCCTTAACACAGAAAGATGGTGGAGGGAGGGTTTCTGAGAGTGAAGTAATCTCATCTGCTGAAATAGTTGGTCTGGCAGAAGACATCTTCCATCAGCTGCAACTGATTGTGTTTGACTTCTACAGTTGTGAACTCAATTCTTTTTTTTTTTTTTAAAGTAAAAAGACTGAAGAAACCTAGGGGAGTTATAGCTACTGCTACAAACTATCGAGTGGTTTTTTATGGGGAAGGGAGAGCTGTGCTCTCCCTAGAACTTTGCGGTGTAAGTATGAGAGAAAACACTAGGTTCAGAAAGGGAAATTCTCATTACCTGTGAAGGAAAAAAAAACCACTTCATACTGAGCATTGTGAGATAGTGAGGCAGGTTGCCTGGAGGGGTTGTTGAAATTCTATTCTTGAGGATAGTCAAAACTTGACAATGCTTTGAGCAACCTAACCTGACTTCAAGAACAACCTTGCTTTGAGGGGGACTGGGACCAGATGACCTCCAGAGATCCTGTCAGCTTAAATCAGTCCATGATTTTATGACTCTACACATTCTTATTAGATACCTGTCAGTGAGACATAAGAAATTGGATCAATATGTTCAGACCCTTTTGAACTCTTAACCTGTGCCTGGATTTCCAGCACTGTAGTTCAGTGTTTTTGTTCAATTTCTGCTAGTGGGGAGAGTGACTGAAAAGGGGAGTTAGAAAGGAAAGATACTAAATACTTTTCAACTGAAGTGCAGAGAAACCAGCTACTGGTTATTGCTGTTGAAAAACAGAATGAAACTGGCTTAGGGAGTGTAGATGTAAGATGTACTTGGCAAATAGAGCACAGATAAGTGATGAAGGGTAAATAAACTGGAATATACTGACTAAATTAAGTAAACCAAATGAAAAAAAAAATAGGATGGAGAGACTGAAAAAAATTCTCATATTTGACTTTTCCATTGGAAAAGGTTTTTTCTTGGAAAATTTAGTCTGACCTTGTCTGTTCTGAAATGGTTTATGTAAAAAGAGAATTTATTTTGTCCTGCTAGTAATACTTACTTGTAAGACATGAGGTATTTGAGGTTATATCAGTACATAAGAATAAAGTATTTCAATGTGTTTCCATCCTATAAAATAATTTTACTGGAGCTCAGCAATTACGAACTCTGTTTATGTGGATAGTTTTATAGAGAAAGAATTAAAACTTAGATATTTTTGAGTATACAGAAATGGTTTGGAAATTCTTTATGAAGTGTATTACAAACTCTTACACAAGGAAGATCATGTACATGCTGCAGGGGACCTAACATTGAAATACACAGATGAATAATATATTAGTTGATATACAGTACATATAATTAGAATTGAAAGAGTAAAGCAAATTTATAAAATATTTAAGCTGAATAGTGAAGAACACTGCAGAGAATTAGATGCATTTCATGGTTTTTTAGTCTGACAGTTATATGCTACTTGTATACCACTGGTAGCTTGTTATGCAGTATACCCACACTTGAGAAATTTGATTCTTTCGCATACAATGAAGCATAACTAAAGCAATAGTTTATAGATATGATAGAAAACAATAGGATGTTTCTCAATATAAAAAGAGTAGTCTTCTATCACCATAAAGAAACCTGGATTATTCAAGTAGGTGTTAGAATTTAGAAGAAAAGTATGTAATTAAGAGAGATATCTTTGAGCATAACTTTTGTCATAAGAAAATGCTTAAATTTTATATCCTCTTGATTTGAAGGTAAAGGCTGCTAAAATTGTACATTTCTTTGAGTGCTGCATATGTCCAAAAGGACCTTAGTCTTGTCTGTAATTATGCAAGTTTTAAAAAATGGCAAGTTTTAATATAACAATTGAAGGAAGGAATTGATAAAGTTTTCCTATCATAAGCTGAAAAATCTGTTATAGTACCTTGCTGTCTTTAGAATAAAGCCACTGTCTTGATTTGAACGATAGGCTGTGATAAGAGCTGAAGGACTCTGCTGCTTTATATTCCATGAGTAAGGAGGAGGTTTTTGTATTGAAGAAATTGTTGTTGAGTATGGAAGGTACAAACAATTAGAGAAGGAAGGCTTGCAATGAGAATAGGTGTGGGAATTGACTGAGTGCCAAATCATGAATTTCTAGCTTGTCTGCCAGTACTTTGGTGTCTTTCTGGATGCCCTTGTAAGGTGTAACAATAGATTTCACTGCCTGCATATGTGGTCAGCAGTTAATTAATGTTCATCAAGAGTTTTTTAAAGCAGAAGATCAAGACTAGATTGTAGACAAACCATTTTTTCTTTTGTCTGCCTGAAGTCTTTAAGTATTTTTTAAGTGTGTTTCAGGGTTCTGTGTTACTCAAGAAAAGGAGTAATAAGAAATACAGTAGGAATTTAAAGGTGAACAAAAATACGGTTGTGTTCTGTATTTCTTTACTATTTTAATGGGTTCCTTTTTTTCCCCTTTTTGTCTTGTATCTCCTGTCAAATAAAGGCCAAAAAACACCAAGTCTTTCTAACAGAGACGTATGAAAACAACATGAGAGAGCTGGAGTTACTCTTGGACAGCTTTGCTATGTCAGGCCAGCGGACAGCAGGTTAGTTGAAGGTATAAAATGACAGATGCGTCTGTCAGTGTTCCAAAGTCACTACATTGTGGGAATTCTGCAGATGCCTTTTGCATTCCCTCTTCTCAACATGCTTTGATTTAATGACATGTTAAGAGCAGTTCTCACAGCAGTCAAATGGCCTTGCTAGCTGAGAAAGGGTGACGGAATGTGGACCTGCTGTTGTCAGACCAGAGCTTGATTTACAAATGCTGGGGTGTATATGATCGGTCAGAAAAGGGCTCACTTGCTGTGCTCTAAATCCAACTGAGAAAAAAATCCTTACAGTATACCTGCAAAGGGAACAGATGTTTTGTCTGAACTGAGCCAAATTCTGAGCCAACCTTCAGCATCTTAAAGGTCATATATTCAAAAAGGTCGTGTAGGACACATGATATAACACTACTTTCTGCTGTTGATTGTGGACTAGGACTATATTGAATTATTTTGATCAAACATGGAGCAAATATTTCTCTGCTTTCATTGAAATATATTGTAAGTCATTGATTATTGTTCTGCTGCCTAACTTTATATGTAATTATTGTATCAAACACACCAAAATGATGCTTGCTTAAACAGTGAACTGTAACACCTAAGCAAGTAATGTTTTTAAAGGTGAAAATAGTGTGCTTTTTAAAGCCATAATCTCAAACTATCTATAAAAATTTTCACTGTGTGATTCCTATTAGAAAATCGCATACTAGACATAAAATGTTTCCAGCAAACTGTAGCAAAATGGGGAAATCTTGTAAGAGAGCAAATGGGCTTATTTTATGCAAATTGTGATGTATTTCTGCATTTTATAGCAACAGTAGTCATAAATGTGTCATATAACATGTTTAAATACTTTTTTTTGCATGTGCACAAAAAGATTTTTTTGAGGCCTGGTACTCTTAAAATTTATTAAAGGAACTGACTGACATTTCTGTTTTTCTTAAAAGACTAGCTTTGAATCTCTGATGCTTTGAATTCCTCACGTGGGCTGTATGATGTTTCCTTTGGGAAGTGCTATCAGTTTTATTCTGTAATTATAGACTTCATTCCTGTGGGTAATACCTATAGGTTTACTGTAGAAAAGTCAGACTGAAAAGCTTTTCAAAACTGTATGTTTTTCTCAGTCTTGCAAAGCTCTGCATGCCCAGAGGAGCTTCAGCAGTTCTGGGGGAAGCCAGATACTGCTGCCTAAGTGTAGTTTCCAAGGCAGTAATAGTCTTTTGGGTAGATTTTCTGTTCTCCCTGGTGGTCAATCTTGCAGAGCACAGCTTTGACCTGTTTCTATAATCTGGGGATTCAGTAATGGTAACTTCAGTATTAATTTGCTTTGTTTAAGGTAAAGTTTGAAAAGCCTTATTTAAAAGAGAATTTTTTAAGCTCCAGCATCTCCGCAGAGGGTCAAACTCCACAGGAGGTCAAACTCAGTGTGCTGTGGATAGACTCTTTATGGCTAGTATTCAAATGGACACTAATTTGTTCTACATATTCATTATGTTTGTAATTGTGAAACTTCATTCTCTAATGTTGTTGCTTTAGTGTGGTGTTTTTACAAATTTATTATATAAGAATGTTTAAATTAGGAAAAAAGTTTAATGTAATCATGTTTGAAATAGGAGTGCCTAGGTGTCAGTAAAAATAATCTAATTAGCAGATGAGAGGCTGCATGAGTCACAACTGGCTGTCAGTCTTTCTTCCTTGTTTTTCATCTCTAACTTTCAACTCAATGGTTGAGTGATCTTGAAAATCTGTCAATATTAAAGGTGGTACAACCCCTTCATTTAGATGCTGATTGGAGTGTGATTATTGAGTTATACAGAAAAAAGAAGACTTTATTTTTTTAATATTAAACCCCCAAATATTTTTGAAGCTTTTTTTAATTTATACATTCCAAGGTAACAATGATAAATCCCTATCATCTCCTTTTAAAGTGACCTTTAAAACTTTTCCACAGCATTGTTATTGAGCAATTTGCATAATTTCTGTTTGTGCCTGTTCATTTTATTATATTTTACAGTTATCCAGCAACAGGGTTTGTGCTAAGGGAAGTTTGTTTCATGAAAAAAACCCCAAAAAATGGTTGCAGCAATCTGCAAAGTAAAGTGAACTGCATATGGAGTACTAAGAGTGTTAGCTGCTTTGAAATAGCATCCATGTTTAATGCAGGCCCCACCAATAATTTTTTGGTCAAAAACCTGAAACACAGTGTAGCTTGAGGTGCTATGAAGAAAATTAACTCTATCCCAGCCAGGCCCAGTAGAATTAGTAGAAAGTCTGAAGCTGCAGCTTTAAGAGTTAACTCACTACAATATCTCTGGTCAGACTCTTGTTTCAATCTGACTTTTTCCCATAATTCTTCTCTCAAACTTTTAAGTCAGGCAAATGCTTCAAGTATTGGGTTTTTTTCTTCCTCATTGCTGAAGTTGGCCCTCTCCAGCAAAAGGTGCACCATTTGGATTATGTTGCATGTCTTCCACATTGCATGTCTTGCTTTTTGGCAAGAGCGGCATGGTGAAATCTGGTATTTCTCATGGCAGGCTGGGCTACCTAGAAAATAGTGTTGCAGTAAAGGTGGGGAATATCATCATGGAGAGTTTACCAGCAAGTCAACTTTTGGGAAATAGGATATGAATCTTGTTTGATCAAAGACATGTTTCAGTGGCAGCATTTCAGTCTTGGACTTCAGAAATGAAGATACATTATTTAGACTGGTGATGCTAGCAATGGGTTGGAAGACTGGCTTAATAGGTATTATTTTAAATTGCATGAAAATTGTGAGTTACAGCTTTTCTAGAGACAGAGGTATGGAGGAATAGTATTTTTTTTTCTGTTCCTACAATGGGTAGTAGTGAGAAGTCATTCCCTAATTGAGAGGACAGGACTGGAGCCCTACATGTCCTTAACTGTAGCAATGGTTAAGTGATAAAAATGATAGTGAAACGTTACTGGTCCCTTTCTTAAACGTGAAATCTAAACTTCTCACAAAATTTAATGAATTGTTCTTAGGTTGATTTTGTATGCTGCATTGATATTTGTGGAATCTGTAGGACGCAGAGGTTTGGTTAAGGTCACTAGAGTTCATTAAGAAGAATTTGGTTTACCTTGACTCTGTAGACGTTTACGAACTCTGGTAAATAAGTGTCTGCTGAGGTGGCTGATAGGACAGAGCAGAAGTCTGTCAGTGGGATGTGATCTTTTTAAACTCTCTTGTGGGCTATAAGGCTGATCTCTTGCTCCTGATACTGAAAAGTGCCTTGCAACCCTGCATTGGCTTCGATTGGTGTGACTTTGTAAGTAACAGTTGATGTCCAGTCGGAAAAGTACTCTGTTCCTTCTGGTATTATCAAAGGTTTTGGAGAAAAGAGGCTTATTAATTGAAAAAAATTTCAGGGCAATGCTGGCAATGCTTTCTGACTTCTGCATGTGTTAAGTTTTCCTCTACTTGCTATTGGTGTATTAGGTACAGCCTAGAGTACAAATCTGTCATTTTTGTATAATGCTTTGAGTAGAGAACCATGGTTATTAGAAAACCCCAACTGTAGGATTCCTGAGAAAAATAGCAGCCTGCAAGTCTATAAGTGCTGACAGTTTCATAGAGACACGGAGAATTCCATATCTGATTTTACTTAATGAGCCACCCTATGTAAATTGCTTAGTGACATTAGACTTTCAGAGGTGATCAAACACCTGGGTCGTCGTTCAGTTTTGCTGGGAGTGATGATTGTTTAGCCTCTCTGAAGTTCAACTGCCACAGACTTTTAAACTTCTTTTCTAAAAGTAAAGATGCTTTTTGCACTGGTAAAGTTTGTTTTACCTATAGAATATATTGAAATTCATGGAGAAAATCATACTGCAATGCATTAACAAAATGAGCTTGTAAAAGTTACATACTAATAAAAATAATGTTGAGGAGAAGAATTTGCTGTGACACCAAAACAAAAAAATAGTTCGTTCCTGGAAGTTTATTATCAGCTGACATCTTGTGACCTCCTGATCAATACAGTGTTGATTTGCTTTCCTAGAACATTGTACTTTGGATTTTGAGTGCTCGAACTTGTTCATATATCCCTAATTAAGGCAAGCAGATCAGAAGTCTGTCTAAAGGTTTAATAAATAAGTGTAGTGTGTAGGTAGTGGATTTATCAGCTTTAAGATTTATAATTGACACGTTATGTAAGGCTCTGCAGACAGATAATTTGCTTTTACTATTTTCTTTGGAATAAAATTCAAGACAATTTAAAAGGTTTTCAAGACCTTTCCAACTGTAACAATCATGTGATCTTTGGCTCAGTAAATCTTTGAGTAAATGAAGTACTACATTATAATACAGATGCTTAGTCACAACAGCAAAATAATGTCAGGAAAAGTGTAATACACTTAACTTCCAGGCAGCATGTTTTTCAAAGTGTGTTATTGTGTGGTTTTGAAGCTGGCTGGCCTGACTGAATGACACAGGCTTGACCATAGCAGAAATTTTATGCAAGACTGCATACCAAATACATTAGGTAGAAATGTAAATCAGAATTGCAGTTCTGAATCAAAGTTTTTATACTAATGTCTTTCAGATGTATTTGCTGTGAAAATATGGCTGTTCAGCTGCATCTCTTGTGGCAAACAAGACTGCTCTTCAGTGTTTGTGTTGTCACTGAAGACCTAACTAATTTTAATACCTCTCATCCAGAGTTTCTCTCTGTGGCTTTAAGGCTTAATTTTCATTCTGTCTTTTTCTTCAGGCACTTGTAAGGACAAAGATCAACCTGTGAGCTTCTCTGTCCTTGAGACTTTGAGGTGTACCTTGACAGCTTACCAGAACAAGCTGGAAGATACGTCTAATGAGGTAACACTTGCACTGTTTGGCTCTTTATGTATTGCCTTCAGCCAGCAGCAGTACCTTTGCTTGTAAAAAAAGTCAGAAGGGTGGGAATGTCGGGTTGAAAACTTGACATATACCCAAAGAAATAAGCTCTGTCACTACAAGTTCTCTAAACTTCTCCTACAGTGAAGTTTCACTTACATCTGGGGAGGACAGGGAGAGAAAGTTTTTGTGGTTTTTTTTTATGTTTATTTTGTTTATCTTTTCTTATTAATCCTGTTGAGGTTATTTTTACAATAAACAATATAAAAGCAATTCATATCTAGGATTTCAGTTAAAAGATTATGGTTTAAGAGTTGGGCCATACATAGAATCATAGAATCATAGAATAGTTTGGGTTGGAAGGGACCTTAAAGATCATCGAGTTCCAGCCCCTGCCATAGGCAGGGACACCTCCCACTAGATCAGGCTGCTCAGTGCCTTGTCCAGCCTGGTCTTGAACGCCTCAAGAGAGGGGGCATCCACAACCTCTCTGAGCAACCTGTTCCAGTGCTTCACCACCCTCACTGTAAAGAACTTCTTTCTTATGTCAAGTCTAAATCTACCCCCTTCCAATTTACATCCATTGTTTCTCGTCCTCCCATCTGATATCACCTCTCAAGCCTTTCAAGGTTCCTCTGGATGGCATCCCTTCCTTCAGATGTATCAACTGCACCACACAGCTTGGTGTCATCTGCAGACTTGCTGAGGGTGCACTCAATCCCACTGTCCATATCTCCTGTGAAGATGTTAAATAGCACTGGTCCCAGTACTGATCCTTGGGGAACACCACTCGTCACTGGTTTCCACTTGGACAATGAGCCATTGACTGCAGCTCTTTGAGTGCGACCATTCAACCAGCTCCTTATCCAGCGAGTGGTCCATGTGACAGACCCATTCTTTTCCAGTTTGGTGACCAGGATGTCATGCAGGACAGTGTCAAATGCCTTGCACAAGTCCAGTTAGATGATGTCAGTTGCCCTTCCTTTGTAAACCGATGACGTGACTCCGTCATAGAAGGGCACCAAATTGGTCAGGCATGATTTTCCCCTGGTGAAGCCATGTTGGTTGCCTCCAATCACCTCTGTGTCACCCTAGCAGGTTTGACAGGTCTGAGGCAGTCTGAAACCTGCCAGTATCAAAGAACCCAAAGCCCTGCCTGTAACACCAGTCTCGAAGCCAGTCATTCATAGACTGAATCTTGGCATTATATTCCCTGTTGTTCCTTGGAGATGGTAGTATGGAATACATTCCACAGTATTCCTTAGTACTCATAACTAGATCCTCAGCAGGCATCGGTGGTATCGGTTATGGAAAAGTGCATGTCTATTTAAGTATAAATATTGGCATAATTTTCTGAAATGAGTATGTTTACAATGAAATCTGTTTTGCTGCTATTTTGAAGTATTTCCATGTAAAGATCATGACAATAGTTTCTTTAAGTTATCTAGGACAATAGTGGAAATATTTCATTTTTGGGAGTCTTACTCATGGGGAAACATTAGTTTTCCATGCAGTCCTACTGGCCTTTTATTTCACTGTCTCAAAACTCAGAATTTTGCATTTATTTCTCATTTGCATTGCTGAAGCAATTAACTTAATCCTCTTGGGTGTAATTGTTTTTTAAATATGTGGCTTTAAAGGCTGTAGAGCAAAGTTATCTGCATTGTTAAAACATTCTGTACAGACTTGCAATTAGCTTATTTTGGATAAAACTGGCAAATACAGAAAGGCAAGGTGTGATAGGATTGTAAAAATGCCAGTACTGATTTGGGTTTTTTTCCTAGTGTTTGTTTTGTTTTGACAAATACATAGACTAACTAGTTTTTAAAAATGTCTTCTAAAAAAAACCAAAAAACACAGAAGAAAATATGTGGGCTTTGAGAAAAGAATAGTCTTCCACTAGACCTTTGAGTTTGTTCAATGGGCACAAAAATGAGTGACCATGGAAACAATTATACTTTTGTAAACAGCAAGCACTGTTAGCTCTCTCCAATTGAGATAAGAGAACCAATGTGTGTAGTAATTATGAAACTCTTCTGAGACCCAAGTCTGGAAGCTGCAGAGTAACTAGGAACATATTACCAACAGCGAATTGTTATTTGGGAGGAGGAATGTCACGTGATAGGCAGCACAGTTGAAAAGTCGACTCAGCAGGCTTTGGCTTAGTGATGTGCTTTGTTGTGAAACTGTGCCAGAGACAGCAGTGGGGAGGCCAAGCGGGTGGCTTCTAAGAAAGCAAAGAGAATATTCTGACAGAAAGAAGAATGAGCTGTCAAGGAGAATAAATCGCAAGCAGAGCAGGACCAACTGATGACCTGCCACAAGACTTCCCAGTAGGACTGCATGTGACTAACCCTGAAGTTGTCATATGGAGCCAGAGATCACCAAGCACCTTCATGGTGGATAGAAAGAGCAGTGCTCTGTCCTTCTTGATTACCCCTGCCTCCACATATCTGCTTTTGGCTTTTTAGATATGTTTAGTAATAAATTTTTTTAATAATACTATAATGCACAAAGGGACTATGAAGGGCACTGTGTAATAAAACCAAGATGTTTTAATACACAGCAGTAAGGATTTACTTTTGAGTAATTATGTAGTGACTTTTTATACAGAGATTATCAGCAGGACCTCACATACTGGTGGAGTTACAAATATACATGTACACATGGATGAATATGTGAAGTATAGTGGTAAACTTCTCATGTCACCTTTAACTGTTAAAGATTAAACAATCTGCTTTATTTGTGTGACTGAAATGTATAGAAGTATTTTGGTTTTATTGCATAACAAGCTTAACTTTCTGTACAGAGACTAGAATGTGTATGAAGGGAGAGGGAAGATTAGTAAACCAACAAGAAGACTGCAAATATTCTGGTACAATTCTGTAATTTACTGTAATTATTTTTGAGGGTTCTGCCACGTCTCCTAATTTGAGATCAAACAAAAATATAATTTCCAAAGTAATTTGGAAACTTTAGGTTTTTTACTTCTGAGCTGTTCCTTAATGCTCAAATGCTGACAGTAACCTGCACTGTAAAACATTGCTAGTTGATGCTTTTTTTTTAGTTTTTTGTATCACTGACCTCATCATAGGGAACCAAAGATACATGTTATAACGATGAGCTGTTATCTTTCTTGAAAGTGGAAAGTGAAGCTAATACACGTTATGGTTGTGAGCTACTTCGAAGGTGGTTTACTTGTACCATGACTAACAGTTCATTAGTCACCATATCTCTTTGGAATGTTGCTACTTTTTATGGTGATGTACTATCCAGCGCTCAGTGAAGAGATGAGACCACACTCTTAGCTGGACAGTTTCCTCAGATGGAAACTTGGAAAACTTCTTTTCTCAAGCCACTCCTCAGATCATAATGTAAATTTATTATGTGTTTAAATGCATTTTTAAGTCTGTGTTTTTGTCAGGTATTTTGAAAGTTAATTGGAAAGTTAATAGTGGATTCAGTTTGGAATCCTGCCACCATTGTTTATCTTAAAACATTATAGAATAATTATTTTGTGATGTTGTGACAGGACATTTTTTAGATTGTATGGAGATATTGTCAAAGGAATGGAAAACAATGCTTTTTATTTTTATATATGAAATTCTTCCTTTATATTAAAATGTTACGTAGATTTCCCACCAAAAAAGCTTGTTTGACCTTGGTGTTTTTCACAGCTTGAGAAAATGAAATCTTTGTGTGAGAAGATTACAAGAGAACTTGAGATATCCAAAGAGAAAATGTATGCTCTAAGTAAAGACATTAAGGTATGACTTCATGAACTTTATGTGAAATTTGGAAGTTTTGCAGAAAGTATCTCTTGGAATTTTCTTATCAGGAAGTCACTGTATCATTGTATTCTGATGAGCAGACTAGTTTAGCTTGCAAGCTTGTTTGAAGCCATGCTAATTAATTGTGGTTGCTACCTTAAACTACATAACTGATTGTTTCAATGGTTGCACTTCTGAAATAGCTTGAGATAGATTTATTGATTTGCAAAATACAATTCTATATTGAAATCAGCATCAGGAATTTTTTCCCTCTTTTTTCCTCGAGAATATGGAAGCACATTTCACTAAAGATTTTTTTATTGTTTGTTTGTGTTTATTAGGCAGGTGAATCAGGTCATCAATAACAGTCCAGAATTTCATAGACTGAAATCTCCCTTTTGAACTCTTTTCTTTAGTTTCTGGCCAAATTTTTTTGGTCTCCATTTTTGGCTGACACACCATTTTTGTAATATCCTGTCTGGTTACATCAGTGGCCAAGGGAGAGAGGAAGTCCTTGAGGTCATGGTTAAATTTAACCTCCCAACTGGCAGTATTTTATATTATTGCCAAAAATAGGATGTCTCCACTCCCAGTGTTTCTCACAGTCTTTCTAGGGATGTGCTGCTTTATCACTTCAGTTTAGTCACAGATACTTCTGCAGCACTCATTGAGTCTTCGTAGTAATTGATCTTGCCATCTGATCTGAACTTTCATTACTAATTTATGTTTGGAAGACTTAAGTCTTCTGCTTTTGTTGCTGCATCTCTGTAAGGCACATAAAAATTTGCAGCCTATTTCAACAGATATTTATGTACTTCATGCAAAAAACTGAGTTTGTTACTCACAGGTAGTGCTGGATTTTACACAGACCACCAGTATCCGATATCTTTAAATTTTTTTTATAGTAAAATTGTATATATATAGATGAAAACTATTCCCATCTGCAAACATTTGTGATAGAAATTTGACATTACTTTTATCTTTTTTATATTTCCATCAAGAAAAGTAAAAATTTTCATGTCTTATGAATTTTGGAATATCTTTCCTGTTGTATTTCCTATGTAAGCATACATGATTTTATGAACAACAAGCAACGCCTTCAGTGTCAGTTTTAGCAAACTCTAGCAATGCTGGAATCCCAGTGCTTATAGGAGAGGAAAGCATGTATATCTGTCTACTCCGTCTCAGTGATCTTTAGGCTGAACAGGGCTGTTGTATTAAGTTCTTTGTTTACCTTGTGAGATTTGATCCTGATAACTTAATTATTGTATTTATGATTATTATTGTCTTCTCCTGGTCAAACCTTCAAAAACAGAATTCACTTTTTTGTTTTTAATCATGTAAATTAAGAATGCAGTGAGTAGCAAGAGGTGTCTGTGTGGCATACTGACCCAGCTGTAACAGATCAGAGATTTACTTATAAAATTAATGAAAATCTTTTCACTGGCTCTGAGTGCTCTCTATTCTGAAGAGGATAATTTCAGTCCATGTGTTCTGTCTCAGCTGTGGGGGTGTAAGGGATTTCAAAGGTCACCACATCACAGAGCTTTTAACTCTGGGATGGATTTCTGATGTTGTCCAGTTGCAAGGTGCGGGCAAAGAATATTGTCAATTTTGAAATTCTGTTACTGACAAGATAATGTCAGCTTAGCTTGGAGTATTCTGGTGTGACTATATGACTTTTTACATCCTCAGTAAAGCTGAGCACTGGAATAAGGTAGCATTTTATGAAGTTCTTACCAGCCTTTCTGTTCCATTCCTCTGTTCTACAGGAAGCTCAGGATAACCTAACTGATGCCAATAAAGAGTTAAATCATCTGCGCGCTGAGTGTGCAGACAGAGACACTTTAATAGGAACTTTAAAAATGGAACTATGGAATGTACAGCAGTGCTGGGAGAAGGAGAAAGTACGTGCCACAGAGTCAGAAAATGAAATCCGGAAGCTTACCAGGGCTTACCAGCAGGATGTGGAGGTATTACCAGAGACAAGATGACTGTCAAAAAGAGTCTGTATTTAATCTCAACTTTCTACATTTACATACATCAGATGGTTACTATTGATCTTCACAGATTTATCCCCAAATATGATTTTAAAATATGCATTTTGAAATATGTATTTAATATCTATAAGATCTCAGGACATATTGGTTCTTTCTTCTATAACAGAACTAAGAGCTTAGCTCTTCCAGTGTTTTGTATTTTTTTAAAACTATGTTTATTTAAATAACTGACAGACAATAATTTGTTTCTTTAAAATTGAAAGTTAACAAAAACTTTTTATAGTTGGAACATAAAATACTATAATTATCACATGTTGTTAACTAGTGACTCACATAGCAATTGATAGATATCAATTGTATAATTAAGGTATTTTTGCCTGCTTGCCACAAATCTAGAGATTCTTATGTGTGATCTGTTAGCTTGTTGTGGTTTACTGTATTTGGGAATTGCTTCACAAAGTCTGACTTCAGAACTGTTATCTCTCTCCTTATATTTGTGTACAGGTGTTAATTTTATTCCTTTGCCCCTACAATGAAGAAGTTCTGTACTAGCAGTACAAATTATATTCTTTATCATAGCTGTGCATATTGAGCTCATTACTTTCACTAATTTGGACATGGATGCCAACAGAGTGAAAAACAAACATTCTTTCCACCTCTTTTACAGTCTGGTATTTAAATAGTGTCCACATGAGGCAGCTGAAAATGTTAAACACTTCAAATAATGATTAAATGAAGGAACTGAGAAACCTGCCTGTTTTTGTGGTTCACCATGTCTACTTTGTCTACTTAACTACCATGTGGTTGCGTTCAACATGTATGAATTTTTTTAGACCAAATAGCTAATTATCATCCTAGGTTAATCGTAATTAAAGCAATGAATGTAATAATGGTAGAACATGGGAGACCTGTTAAAAAAAAATTAAACTAAACTTAAAAAAAAATAAAATTACCTAATATAGTGTGTAATAATTGTGAGAAAATGCACCTAAGTACCATGGAAAGGGCTCAGAAAAACGGTAATTCCCCTTCTCAGTCACCCACCATTTCTTAACATGTCATCCAAGGCCACTGGAAAACAATGGGAACCTGTAGAAGGGCTCACTTGTTTTGAGTAAACGTTCTGTTTCTTGTGACTTTAGGCTTATGGCTTTCTATTGTTGTAACCAAAGTTTCAAATTTGCATATATTTATGGAAAAGATGAAGGTTGGAATTTCTGTTGCATGCTATCATTGCTAAATTTATTTATAACATTGTGTCAGTTTATTATACTACTAACTAAATGAATGAGACATGGCTTGTGAAATTTAACTAAAGCTATAAGCCTATTTTGTCTAGCTATTTAGTTATTCATAATCCACATAAACTTGATCTTTAAAAGACTTTAGAGTGGTAGCTGTATAAATAAAAAAAAACAGTTTCTTGTTTGCTATGCAGTGCTTAAAAAAAAATTGAACCTGAAAGTGCTAGCATGAATGATTAAATTGCACTGAATAATGGCATGACAGTTTGTATCAGGTCATGATTGTGAATGCTGCATGAGTGGGTTTGCTTTATTTATAGATTATGGGTAATTAGACAAATTTTGTAAAAGCTGTTTTCTTATTCTGTCTTTAATATGTATGACTGCAAATAGTAACAATGAACTGAGTTTTGAAAAGATTTGAGAATGAGCTTTTTGGGTTTTTCGAGCTGCATACAGTTCACACTACTAGATTTCTGACGCATCTCTTTAGATACTGTCGCTGTTCAGATATAACAGTTTTTCTTTCTTTCTCAGGAGAAGCTAACCTTCCTCCATAGCTTATACCAGCGTTCGGTAGCAGGCTGTGTGCTTATAAAACAACCAGAAGGCATCCTAGATAGATTCTCTTGGTCTGAGCTTTGTACAGTCTTGCAGGAGAATGTTGATTCCCTGATCTTAGACCTCAGCAGAGCTAATGAGAAGGTAAGTGTCCTTAGGCACCAGCTACTTCTATTAAATTCAGTGACATTTGTCCACATCACAGTATCATTAAAAAGGACTGACATTCATCTTATTTCAAAAAGAATTTGGACGTTAATAATTCAGTACCATTAATTATGGCTTGTCTACAACTCAGTTTGATGCCATTGCTGTGGGCATGTAAATGTGACTGAAGTCTCTAGGAAATCTCCAAGCTCCACTTTCTGTGCAGGACATGCTAATAGTACTAGCCAATATTAGCCACAGGGACCTAATTAAAAGAAAATAAATTAATCTTACTGATAAAGCAATTCAAAGAACTTAGTCATTTACACTAATAAAGCAAGTCTTTATTTTAGCATAAAACAGAAACAAAATGCACTTACTCCAGGAACATAATCTTTAAATAATCTGTTTATGATTCAGATGTACTGTCTAAAAAAAATACCAGTGTATTTTTGGTTTTTTTAATTACAACTTCTGGACTCTGAAATTTGTATTCAGAAATACAGTAGAAGACAGTTATTTTAATAAAATATGCCAGTATTTGTTTAAGGGAGATTTATGCTTTTCTGGATTATTTTAATCTGGATAAGAAATCCCCATGTTTGTAGGAAAGAAGAGACCTGTTTTTGAATAAGTTGGTCCCAGAGACTGACATATGCCACTCTAGGATTTCAGTTCATGTTCTGGCTTGATTGATCAGGCCAGTCCTGCAGTCTAACATAGCAACCCCTGATCATGGCTGCCTTGATGTTTTGTTCTTGAGGTGTGGGAAGGGAAAAGCTCTTTTGGACATTTCTCATCTCCTGTAATTAGGATGACTCTTCTGGCTGGAGGAAGGAACAAGGCTGATTACATGGAATAGTTTAGACATGCTGATTTGGTGCACATTTCAGTTTTCATTTTGGAGTAGAGGAGGAAAGATAATGGAAGGGAAGGGATTATGGACGCTATGGGCAGTGTTTAGGGGGATGTGTATTATTGTTTCTTGTAATTTTAAATTAGATTGAGATTCCTTGTGTGGTCTCTTGGACTTACTAGTTTTTCAGGGATTTGGTGCTGTGTGTTGCTACTTGTGTTGTACCTGCTTCCACAGAACAAAATTTTTTAAACTGCAATTTTGTGTGAGCTGTTTTGAAGGTGAACCGCTTGATACTCTCTAGAAACAAAGTATAGGCATGTGTATTTAGAGGTCATTGTTAGCTTGATTCATTCCTCTGTTTAGTTTTTGCGTGGGAACTGCAAAGTTCAATGACAGTGTGTGTCCCTTTATGGGAAAGCAGATAATGAATCTCTTGTGAGAAAAACATTCTGTACACCAACATTTCCTGAAATTATTTTAATGCTACATAATACATGGAATGTCTTGGCATTGCAATAAAGCAAAAAATAAAATTAAGAGCTGTTTTTTCATTTTTACTTGCAATCCTCACAAACTGCTTAAAGAGTAATAGATTCCAGATTAGTAATTTATCTGCATAAGATTTAATGCAATTATTTGAAGAATGCATGGGAAATGCCCAGTTCAATTTTCCAGCATTGAAAGCAACAGGTATATGCAAGGTGTTCTGAACATGGTAAAAGTGAAACTAATGAAAATCCATTATGCCAAAAATGTCATAGAATCATAAAATCATAGAATAGTTTGGGTTGGAAGGAACCTTAAAGATCAAGTTCCAACTCCCTTGCCATAGGTAGGGATACGTCCCACTAGATAAGGTTCCTCAGTGCTTTGTCCAGCCTCCAGAGAGGCCTTAAACACCTCCAGAGAGGGGGCATCCACAGCCTCTCTGTGCAACCCGTTCCAGTGTTTCACTACCCACACCGTAAAGAACTTCTTTCTTATATCTACCCCGATTCTACCCTCTTCCAATTTACATCCATTATTTCTAGTCCTTCCATCACATATCCTATTAAAAAGTCCTACACCTGCCATTCTGTAGGCCTCCTTCAGATATTGATAAGCTACTATGAGATCCCCCCGAGCTTTCTCATCCCCAAGCTGAGCAACCCCAACTCCTTCAACCTGTCTTCATAAGGCAGGTACTCCAGCCCTTTGATCATCTTCATGGCTTTCCTCTGGATCTGCTCCAACAGCACAATGTCCTTCTTATGTTGAGATTTTAGTTCTTTCACCTGCCCTAAATTGTTCCTCAGAACATAGCCACCTTTTCAGGTAATTTTTAAGACAGTGGACCATTCCATATCACAGATAAAGACTCTTCTGATGTGCAGTCTACTATAGAACTCGCATTATTTCAGAATCTGAAGAGAGTAGATGCCTCTTCAATTGCCCAACAAAATTTCAATTGCCTGACTAAACTTTTTGAAACCAAGAAGCATTTAAGTCAGACTGAATACTTAAATCCTATTTGAAATATGACTTAAAAAACAATAATTTCCTGAGTATTTAGGCTTGCTTTCAAACACACTCCTTCAGAGCTTTATAACTTTGATACCTAATGTCCTTCTTATGTTGACTTTACATAATTCATTACTACTTTTTAAAGTAAAAGCACATGTGAAATTTTCAATCTCATGAGCAACAAAATTCCAAGTAATATTATGAG
>VZTY01002978.1:30544-56274 GCA_013400935.1 Turnix velox | reverse complement strand
AAAATAAAACGGATTAACACTTTTCCCCTATTCACATTAGAGCCACTTACATCCTATTTGAATCTGAATTGAATCCTTGAATTGATTTTAAATAAAATTTGAATTTTAATTGAATTTTCCTTGAGCTATTTATTTACACCCTTCATCACTGGTATCTTTTTTTTTAATTTCTCCAGGAAAAGCCACCACAAGATAGACTGGCACATTGTGACATCAAATTGACTTTTTTCATTATACTCCTTGACAGCTTCAATCTGTTGTGTTGCCATCCTTTATCCTTATTTCCAGGTTTCTGCTTTCCTCTGTACATGCCTTTTAGACTATTATTTACTACAGACACTTGAATTATTAACAGGGAGGAATTTTTTTCTATTTGATATGCCAGGAGGGTTGGAACTAGATGATCTTTAATGTCCCTTCCAACCCAAACCAAATTCTGTGATTCTATTATTCAATCTATATAGTTATTGGAGAGTATTTTTTTTTATTATCATTGGTAGATACTATTTAGCTTTGGTAGATATTATGTAGTTCATTTAATTCCAAAACAGAGAGAATTCTTCTAATACCCAGCTCATCCTCACAGACCTAAGCATGTATGCATAGGGGGTTGATGGATCAGGGGTTAGAACCTGTGTACTTTCTTACAGGAAAGATGGAACTCTGAAATTTACAGGAAAGACCCAGTCTAAATTTACAGGAAAGAAAATTTAGGGAAAGGTATTTATGAAAGAAATGGATTTCCTTTGCAAATTTGGCCAACACTTGTCTTAGACTCCAAGGATAGCAATGCCTGGTAAGATTCAGTCAGCTCCCCACATGCTCCCAACCCTTTCCCTTGTAAAGAAAAAAGAGGAGATTTGTGTTGGTTTTTTTGTGTGTCCAAGCCTAAACAGAAAATAAAGCCAATACTGAGAAAGTAAAAATAATTTATTGGTTATTTTATCACTAAGTCAGACAATTAGTGAAGAAATATCTCCATGCCATGTATAATTCCTTTCTCCTCAGCATTTCCTGCACCTAAAAGTTTAGTACCATCTGTGAGGATAGCTAAACTTAGTCTTATCAAAGGAAATATTAAATAAAAATGCTTTTTGCTTTGCAAACTGCTGTGAATCTCTTCCTGGACAAGCCATTGCTTTGTTTACAGCTCCTCAGCCACTTATCAATCTGTGCCACAGGCTTCGAGGCAAAGGCTGGATTTGTTTTATGAGAAGGTTTAGATGCAATAGGATAGCAAAAGCTTTATCACAGGACAGGCATAAATAATGTGATGTGTAGTCACCCTCATCTACTCATTTGTCTCTAACAGAAAAAGCAATAAAATTTGGTCTGACATCATTTGTTCCAGTGAAATCCAGGCTTTTGCTATTTGGTAGATAACGATTTTCTCTCCTCCATTATTTGTTCCACTCTTTTAGTCAGGCTGATGGGCCAGTAATAGCCAAAAACAGTACATCATTATTTTCTTCCATTTCTTGGAATTTTCCATTACTCATTCTACCAAATTCTTTATAGACATTAATTGAGTGAGGGGTTTTTTTAGATTTAAATCAGCCTTCCAATTACTGTGCAAGCTCTTCACCACTTTCCTAATTATTTTCCATGAAGATATTTGCAGATTAGTATCCCTCCATCACATAACACAACATTATCAGTAATGAAGTTAGTGCGAAGCATTTTCTCTCCTTTCTAGAATCCCAGAAGCTCTCTCCATTTATTGATATATTTTTCCCCAATATCACCAGCCAGCCTCACTTATTTTATATAACATATATATAATTCATCATTTTTTTTGTTTTCTGGTTTTCCCATCTCAGTCAGAGATGCCTCTTTCTGTCTTCATCTGGTTGTTTACTTCTCTCGGTGCAGATATTTTTATCCACACTGTCCTGATACCATCACTTTTATTTCTTTTTCTGAAGAGCTCTGCTTAGTTTGTTCATAATATGTCAAGAAAAACCTTACTTTCTTTACCTCCAGTGTTTTTTTTCCAGCTACTCCCCAGTAATCCCAGTCCCAATAAGGGTACAGGCACAGTACAGAGAAAATCCCATGCTCTGCCCTCAGAGCATTGCCACCAGCTCAGCAGAGGACTTTGAGCACCACAATTATGACCAGAATAAGCAACAGATCTGGTTCTCCAGCCCAGTTTTGCCCTGCTCAACCTTTTAAGAATGATTTCCAACTCTTGCTGCATACACAGCTCATAGGGAAAGCATCCTTTTGGTGCCATTAAGTTCAGATTCTAACCCAACATCAGAAATTCCACTCAAATCATAGATATCATAGAATGGTTTGGGTTAGAAGGGACTTTAAAGATCATCTAGTTCCAACCCCCCTGCCATGGGCAGGGACACCTCCCACTGGACCAGGTTGCTCAGTGCCTCATCCAGCCTGGCCTTAAACACCTCCAGAGAGGGGGACGTCCAGTCTCACCACCCTCACTGCAAGGAATTTCTTTTTTAAATCCAGCCTAAATCTACCCTCTTCAATTTGCATCACCACAGGAAAAAAATGCTAAGTGATAAAAGTAGCACAATACACAATACTCTTTTTCCCAGCCTATACTTCCATCATGGTAAATGCATTGCAACTTGAAGATAATTCATATGCAGTTGTCTGGGAAAATCTGGAAACATTGATACTGCTTGAACTGGGTGGCTTTCTTGTTTTAGACACCTTTAGTTAACAGTTTCACTATATCCCAATCTGTCTTCATTATTTTAACCTGCCAAAGAAATCCTGACTTCTGAAATCAGTAGTTTTAGGCTTTTAAATCCATTAAAAACCTGGTCACCTGGTTACAGATTAATATGGCACAGATTATACTATTCATAGCAAGGACACCCATAGTTTCTAGGCTATAGGAGACCCTATTCCCACAATAGTGGGACACAATAGTGTCTAAATCTCACACAAATAAAAATATAATGGGAATTTTTGACAGAAACAATTTCTTGAGTCATGTTTCCTAACATGCTGAAACTACTGAGCATTGATGATTGCCCACAACACCTTAGAAGCAGTGGGCCAACTTCAGCAGCACATGCTTCATTAAGGACATACAGAGCCTGATGCAATGATTAATGGCCTCTACTCAAGCAAGTCATCCCACTGACTTGAAGAAATCACCCATGTGAGCCAGAGTGTCAGAAAAACACCATTTCTCATCAGCTGATGCTTTCAAACATATTAATCTCACTACAGCTGCTGCCTTTCCAAAATTGATAGAAGATTTACTCATGGTGAAACTGAGTTATCTTGCAAAGATTGACAACCTCAAAGCTGTGGACTCCCTTCTGGCCAAGTAAAAGAATGGGAAGTCCTGTGGGAAGGTCTTCCTGTGGAATAAATTGGTCTGAGCATCATCTGATTAATATGTATTGATGTTTCCATGAATTCTGAAGCATTTTTGTTAAGGTCTGTAGGACTAAATCTTAACTCTTTCCCTGTTTCCCCTCTTGATTCTTCTTACTAAAGACACTTGACAATTTTTACCTGCTGTTTTTCTCTGCAATACCACCAAGAAGATGCAGGAAGAACACATTCAACCCCACAGCCATTCAGAAATTGAATCTGCTGCTGAGAATTTAATTATGGACAGTAATCAAAATAGAAAACTGGGTTGAGACCAAATGTGAAACAGGGTTAAGTGCAAAGTATAAACATGACATAGCAGGAAATCTCTTCCTACACATTGTGGTTCATGTGCATCCACAACTGAAGCACTTTATAACACAAAAAGAGTATATTATACATAATAAAATTATATATATATTATATACATTAAAATGTGTTTTATTTACCAATGCATGACCAAAAATAATGGGGAGGATTTATCAAATTTTATCATCTCTCCCAAAACATCATTTCTCCAAAGTTTGGTTTAGTTTTTCACATGATTTTCACTGACTAAAATGTATTCGTTTTTTCAAAAACACATTATCCTTTACAGACAAGAGCCACTTCTATTCTCAGAAAAGATCATTTCACCTTGACAGTTCTAATTAAATGAAAAACGTTGCTCACAGATAAATAATAAATGAGAGCACAGATGCTCTTTTCTGCATGGCAGAAAGGAACAGGGAATTACTCAGAAATATGTATCCAAATGACACTACTAGACCTGTCCACAACATGCACAGCTGGGTGTCATAACAACTGCAGAGTTACTGACTCATTTCCCACCTATTTTTTTCCAATATCCCATCTAATTTCTCCTTTTTTTCTTCCTGAGGCATCCTGTGATGAAAGCAGGGAGCACAGTATGATGAAAATATACATCTAGGGATGAATACTGTTGCTCTTTGGGCTGAAGACAGTTTTGGTAATTACCTTAAGTTCAAAATAAGTTGTATGTTTTTTCTCTGAGAATAGAAAGCTGCTAGAAGTAAACAGAGGAACTTCCATTCTTTCACCATAATGTTATAGAAGAGCAAGTCAGGATTGTGACTCTCTATAAAATGTCTGAGAGGTTTGAAGATAACTGGCTTATAAACCTACCGAGTTTCACTCTACTGGAGGTTTTACTGGACAGACTCAAGGCTTGGGCTTTGCATTAGGGAAAGGTTCATTAGGGTTTAGAGAAAGCACTGGGAATAGGGCTTACACCTCCTGATCCTCCTTCTGCCACCTGCTTGAGCTGTTGTGTGGCTTTTGAGAGAACCACTGGGCTTCCCACTTTCATCTCTGCATCTCAAATACTTTAAAAACATACTTTTTTAAAGCCTTTTTGCACAGGACCCCTCTCTGGAGGTGTTTAAGGTCAGTCTGGATGAGACACTGATGTAGTAGGAGATGTCCCACTATGGCAGGGTGGTTGGAACTAGATGATCTCTAAGGTCCCTTCCAATCCAAACTATTCTATGATTTTATGATTCTGTGATTTCAAAATACAATTCTGTGTGCCCACACAGGTTTGTTAACATCCTAATGTGCCTTCAATTAAGGGCTGCAGCATTCTGAGCTTTATCTTACTGCTGGAAATATGGAAAACTCAGCAAAATAGCACAATTATTTAGGTACTGTTTAACTTCCAGGCAGTAATTCAGGTTTTATCTCAGTCCATTACCCTAAATATTCAGAGAACAGCAGGCAAACCTATAAGAAGTCAGATAAAGACCTCAAATCTTCCAATTGCACTGAGATCTTGTGTCCAAATCCATCCTTCCTCTTTGCAAATCATGATGGCAGTTCTCATGCCCACTTTGGCTGCCTATGGCCCCAGCTCTGGTGGACAAGCACCTTCCTGATGGCATCAGAGGGAACTAAAGCAAAGCAGCAAATGACAGAGTGTGCTTCTCATGGAAAATTTAGAGCAGTCTTGTTCCTAAGCAATGTGAGTAATAAACTGCTAACCTTATTTAACACCATTTCATCCAGCCTTGCTGATTGGAAAGTCGTTAAGGCAGCAATTTAGGCTTAGTCACACAAGGGCATAATTAAAATTTCACTGTGGATTCACAGAGAATGGATTCACTAAGTACCCAAAGCACTTCTTATCTGAATGTTCATTCCTGTTCAGATTATGGGGGTTCAACACTCCTATGAATAATTCCAGCTCCTTCTTAGCTTGCTCTTGTGTCCTTTCCCTCCTCACAGACCATTCCAGCACCAGGGAAGGGATGGAACACTTCCTCCTCCTCCAAATTATTAACTCAAAGACACAGAGATTGATTCAAAAGGCAATTTCCACCCAATAATGGAGACAAAACGACCCATCATTAAGTCTTCAGTCTCAACAACACAACACTTTGCCCTAGAGGCAAAATAACAACAAAACAGGGGAAACTGTTTCCTCTGCCATTTGTTTTTATTACTTCTACAGTAACAAGAGAGCAGGATCAAATTTTACCACTAACTAACTCTTGCTACTCTGGGAATAAAAGGCAAATAATGTGCTACCCTGCGTGGGAGGATGAGAAACTGAGGTGCCAATTTCCCTCTTCTGTAAAATTGGAGCAAAAAAAATTACCATCAGGCCATAACATGGAGTGAAAATAGCAGTTTCAACAACTGAAATTGCCCAGAGGTGGGAAAATGCTGCCCAACTGTGGAGGTAAAACATTAGAGATAAAACAGTGAGGTCATAATAATTAGAGGAGCCAAAGCCTCGAGACATCTCTTGAAAAGCACAGCTAATTAATTCCCTAATGAGGAGATGCAAGGTACAAAATTAACACCTTTCCCCTCAGCTGGAGAGTTCAGGTAACACCAGGATTATTTTATGGCAGTTATTTCAAACATCCTCCAGTCCAAGTGTAGCCCAAAGACATACAAACCCTCCTGGGCTTTGCTCACACAGTGATGGGGAAGCCCAAGCCCTGGTTTTAAGACCTGGTTTTATAACCCCAACATTCAGGTCTTCTCCCAGACTTTCTCCCTCCAGTTTTGGAAACATTAAGAACACACCACAAAAACAGATAAAAAACCCTATCTAAATCCACTGTCACTTCAATCAATAGCAGAAATTCAATAGAAACTAAACCAGACCAAAATCAAATCTTTTGGAAAAGCCTTTTCTTCCATTTCTCTAGTATCACAACATGGGTTGGAGTTATCCCAAGCACTGAGAACAGCCCCGAGGAGGATCTGAGGAGGTTAGTATATGCTTTCAGACCATAAAAGCCAACTGGATTCAAAGCTGCATCACAGGAAATGTGGCCAATAGGTTGAGGGAGGTGGTTCTGCCCCTTTGCTATGGTGAAAACCCATCTTCAGCTCTCTATCCAACAAAAGGACATGAACCTTTTGGTCCAGAGGAGAGCCATGAAGATGATCTAAGGGCTGAAGCACATCTGCTGTGAGGACCGGCTGATGGACCTGGAGAACAGGAGGTCTTATAACCTGTGTACAGGAACCCTGTAGTACCATGTAGCAGCAGCTCAGTCAAGGAGCATAGGAATCATAGAATCACTTGGTTGGAAGGAACCTTGTAGATCATCTAGCCCAAATATCAACCTAACTCTAACAATGACCATCACTAAATTGTATCTCTAAGCTCTACCTCTGCTCCTAAATACCTCCAGGAATGGTGCCTCAATCAGTTCTCTGGGTAGCCCGTTCCAATGCTTGAGAATCCCTTCAGTGTAGAAATTTCTCCTAATGTCTAGTCTAATGTGATGAAATGACCATTTCTCAGAACCAAATAGGAAAAATCCTCACTGGATAAACATGAATGAGTCATATCTGATATATTTTTCTTTATGAAACAAAGCTAGAAGATACCTGCTCTGCTACAGAGGCACTGCAAGAGAATACCTACAGCTTACTGTATGGCACTGGAGCATTGCAGGATGGGGTTCTCATGCCAGTCAAGAACTGTTTTCCCCACACAGTCTACAATCATTTAAGTTTTTTCTCCAACAGCACAAAAATTCATGGGTTGGGGGTTTTTTAATGAATTTTGGATTCAACTCAATGACTGTTGGCCAGCAGCAATAACATGGATCCTCTTTTTGCATAAACAACAAAGCTTCTGCTCTTAAATTCTCAAATCACACACTGTGTTATAGATGTTATACCCTCCCCAACTGCTACTCACACCAGCTCATCCCCTTCCACCTCTCTTCCCACCCACAGAATGATCAAGTCATGTAATCCCTCCATCTCCATCACTGAAGATGAGCCAACACGCCCTTCACACATTTTTAAACTCTTGCTCTTCTTATCCCGAAGACCTTCCTCAAAGGGTTTTACAGTCAAAATAACCCTCTAGATTTTATTATGAGGCCAGATTTTACCATTTCTGCCCTTAAGAAGCAACAGCTTTGGAGGAGGTCAGCTACTTTGGTGCACAGCATGGAAATTGGTGTGATCATTTTGTCACAGCTCTCCCACAGAATTCTGTCAGACCCTTTACCCTTTGTAAAAAAGATGCCAAACGCAATAAGACACGGTCAGATCCTACTCATAATAGACTTGTCAGCAGCACGTTGGCTCACTACAGGGTAGCAGCATGTCATCTTCTATCTCTGTGAACTCTTAACACTGAGCACTTACACAGCCTTTCATCCTCACAAAGCTCTACAAATATTACAAGAGCTCAAAGGGGAGTTCAGAGCCTCCCCTCTTGAAAATTAACCTCGATGAAAATTAATTTGCTGAGGCTAAGTAAGTCCCTCTGGCTTCTGCATTCTCTTCACAGATCTAAGGGCGTGGAAGTGGCTGACCCCAGGGCTCTTGGATAACAAATACTAAATTGTCCAACATGGAATGGCAACTCCACCACCCAGCTAGAAGAGAGAGGCAAAGGAGCCTTGCAGAGAAAATAAAATCATAGAATAGTTTGGGTTGGAAGGAACCTTAAAGATCATGGATTCCAACCCCCCTGCCATAGTCAGGGACACCTCCCACTACAACAGGCTGCTCAGTGCCTTGTCCAGCCTGACACATGAACTCCATGTGCTACATTTGTGAGGAGTTTTCATATCCAGCTCTGGCCAAGAGCTGTAAGTGATGTCCATCCAAACTCCTAAAGGGTCTTCCAAGACCACCTATATGATGATGCTTGTTTGTCTACGATTCTATGGCAAGGAAGGGAGGACCAGAAACTGATGGGAGGCCCAGAAATAATGGATGCAAATTGGAAGGGGGTAGATTTAGACTTGACATAAGAAATAAATTCTTTACAGTGAGGGTCGTGAAACACTGGAAGAGGTTGCCCAGAGAGGCTGTGGATGCCCCCTCTCTGGAGGTGTTCAAGACCAGGCTGGACAAGGCACTGAGCAGCCTGATGTAGTGGGAGGTGTCTCTGCCTATGGCAGGGGGGTTGGAATCCATGATCTTTAAGGTCCTTTCCAACCCAAACTATTCTATGATTCTAAGGCTTTGGATAGTGATAGAAGATCTTCCCCAAAGTGCTCCAAGACAGCAGATACTCAAGCATAGCCCATGTGCCTTGGTGCCAATAGGATGGAGGGTCCCCAGATGGATAAGGGCTCCTCACCTGCTCGTTAACACGCTATCAGAACACCATTCAGACATCTGTTTGCACAAGGTCACTCCCATACACACAAACCAGCATCTGTTTCCAGGAAAGTAAATTTCATTGCCTATTATTCCCACCCACACATCAACTATATCACCATAAATTCTTTATGGTGAGGGTGGTGAAACACTGGAACAGAGAGGTTGTGGATGCCCCCTCTCTGGAGGTGTTCAAGGCCAGGCTGGGCAAGGCACTGAGCCTGATGTAGTGGGAGGTGTCCCTGCCTATGGCAGGGGGGTTGGAACTCAATGATCTATAAGGTCCCTTCCAACCCAAACTATTCTATGTCTTATGAAAACAATGTGTGCATATGGACATCAGATAAAACCACCCACAGGATCTCAGTGCAGCCTACTCCACACCCTGTAGTAAGCCAAAATATTCTCCAAGTACAAGATCCACGTTTCACTGCAAACACAGTTAGGCTTTTTATTCAGAGCTACAGTTGAGAAGCCCTGATAGCACCCAAATTGATCAGAGTACTCACTATAACACTTAATATGCTGGATTTTATTCATCCCTCCTCCTTTTCAACCTCAATATTTTATTCCCAGCTTTTCAAGGCTAAAGACTCGTGAATAAAATTAGAAGCTTCTGTGTTTTTAGATTTTTTTGGGGTTTCTGGAGTGTAAGTGTTGCTGACTGATGCTTTTTCAGAAGGCACAAAAAGAGTCCAGGGTACAACTATTTAATAGCCCAGAAACAAATCCCAAGAAAGCAATTACCAAGGTACCTGCAGCATCCCAATGGATGATTTAAAGCCACTGGGAATACTGTCTGAGCTTTCATTTTGTGCAGGAGTCAATGCCTTCAGGAGATTCCAGACCTGAGACACACAGCAACCAGATGAGTCAACTGCTTCAAGGCCAGGGAGCAGATCTTGACCTCATTTGGCCTCTGCTCAACAGATGTATGAGCTTTCCCCAGCATTCCCCTGGGTGCTCATCTTCCAAGATAACTTTTTCCTCCTTATTTCTGTCCCTTGCACTCCTCCTGAAACCTTCCACCAAAGCTGTGTCTGATTTCAAGCACTTAGCCAAGTGAACCCACATCTTGTCCCTCTTTGTCACATCCATTATTGGGTGTAAGACATGATGCTAAATGTGGGTCCTTTTTTATATTCTCAAAATAAAGGACACAGCAGAAAAACCTCACTTCTGGTGTTCCTGAGATAGTGCAAAGTCATAGAATCATAGAATAGATTGGGTTGGAAGGGACCTTAAAGATCATCAAGTTCCAACCCCCCTGCCATAGGCAGGGACACCTCCCACTACATCAGGCTGCTCAATGCCTTGTCCAGCCTGGCCTTAAACACCTGCAGGGATTGAGGGGGCATCCACAACCTCTCTGGGAAGCCTCTTCCACTGTTCAACCACCCTCACTGTAATGAACTTCTTTCTTCTATCCAGCCTGAATCTACCCCCTTCCAATTTACATCCATTATTTCTAGTCCTCCCATCACATATCTTATTAAAAAGTCCTACCCCTGCCTTTCTGTAGGACCCCTTCAGGTATTGATAAGACAACAAGAACTACATTAGCCATAAAAAAGTAGGGCAAAAAGTAATTTCCCTCAGATGAGGAACTAAGTTAATAATTTCAGTGGGAAAAACACATCTATGTACTTGAGGAAAACACAACAGATGGAGAAAACATTAAAGTAAATATTACAGCAAATTTACCAATGAGGTTTCTTCAACATGAGCAAAGCATTCATAGAATAGCTTGGGTTGGAAGGGACCTTAAAGATCATCGAGTTCCAACCCTCCTGCCATAGGCAGGGAAACCTCCCACTACATCAGGCTGCTCAGTGCCTTGTCCAGCCTGGCCTTAAACACCTCCAGGGACATCCATTACTCTTTGGGTNTCTGTAGCCCCCTTCAGGTATTGAGAAGTTACTCTGAGGTCCCCCCTGAACCTTCTCATCTCCAGGCTCAACACCCCCAACTCCTTCAGCCTGTCTTCATAAGGCTCCAGCCCTGTGATCATCATTAAGGTCAACATAAACAGTTCTGGGGCACATGCAAGTCTCTGCATCCCAAAACCTGTGAATCTCCTCCTGTAAAGCCACCACTTCAGTGAGCCACTGCCCTCAGCCAAATTTAACTTCTACAGTTACAGTTTCCATAGGAAAAAAATGTATCTTTAAGGATACAGTTCACAAGCTATCACCAAAATGCCTGTCTCATCCTCAGACCTGGCCCAGGTATAAAAAACAATATTACAAGTTGTCTGGTTTAATCCAGTGAGGACCTGAACTATGTACAGATTTAATCACTTGAGGAATCAAAGTGGCCCCTTTCATTGCATTTCCTCTCCAGCAGCAGAGTCCCACAGCAGCATCCTGTCCAATCTGCTACACCAATTATATTTTCAAAAGCATCTAAAAGGACATCATCAGTTACTCTTAAAAAATCCACTGAAAGTACACAGAACAAAAGAAATGTTTCTATTAAAATCCACAAAAGACAGGACAAAATGGGCACCAAACTGACTTATCTTAAATATTTTCCAAGAACACCAGTTCAATGCATGTTTTTTCAACACCAGACCTCAAGGAAAATCTTTGTCTTGCTGGAAGTAAAAGGTTGAAATTCAATAATTTATCTGTTATGTCACACTACTGACCCTGCAGTTTGCAGAATTCCCTGACCTTAATCCAGCAGGATATTTAAGCATTTTAAATAAGGCTTAAATAAGGTTTTCAAACTTCAGTGGAATGATTTCTGTGCTTCAAGCCAGGCACATGCACCAGTTTTGCAAAACTTCCATTCCTGGCCTTCTGCTGCTGGTGATCAGTCTCCTTTAGGTGTTTGACTCTGTCACATGGCACCAGGCAGCAGAAAAATATTAGAAATTGGAAAATAGAAAATTGGAAAATATAGAAAACCAGGTATAAAAAACAATATTAACAGAAAAACAGAAATTAGAAAATAGAAAATAAGAAAACTAGAAAATAGAAATTCAGAAAACTAGAAAATAGAAAAATAAAAATAGAAAAATAGAAAATAACAGAAAATTAGAAAATATAGAAAATTAGAAAATATTAGAGGGAAGTCTGGTGATGCTTGCCCATCTCATCTTGCATCATTTTTCTGCCCTGTCACCTCCTCTACAGTCTCCTACCAAATGGATTTGCTCCACATTTCCTTGCCTTGAGATGTTACTCCATGAAAAAAAAAAATCTCTGCTGGCTGTTTGTCTTGGTCAGCAGAAGCAGGGCACAGCTGTGAAGACCTAGCCCTTGTCATGGTCCTCACCAAGCTACAGGGATGGATGAGTCTGGGCTTCTGAGCTCGGCTTTTCCCTTTCAGAATCTGACTTTTAGGTACAGATGGGAAGTGATATGACATCAATGAGCCAACAGTGTGCACTCACAGCCCATCACTCATCCAGGGTCATGTCAGAAGAGCTGTGGCCAGCAGACTGAGAGGTGATTCTGCCCCTCTATTCTGCTCTGAGGAAAGTCCACCTGGAGTACTGCCTCCAGCTCTGGAGCCCTCAGCACAAGAAGGACATGGATCTGTTTGTGAGGGTCCAGAGGAGGGTCATAAGGATGATCCAAGGGCTGGAGTACTTCTACTTTGAGGACAGGCTGAGAGTCAAGGCTGTTCAGCCTGGTGAAAAAAAGAATCATAGAATCATAGAATAGTTTGGGTTGGAAGGGACCTTACAGATCATCGAGTTCCAACCCTCACAGCAACCTCCTAGTATCTGAAGGGGCTACAGGAAAGCCGTGGAGGGTCCGTTTGCCAGGGCATGGAGCAATAGGACAAGGGGCAATGGTTTTAAATTACATCAGGGCAGATTTAGATGAGAAATTAGGAAGAATTTCTTCACCATGAGAGTGGTGAGATAGTGGAAGAGGTTTCTCATAGAGGTGGTGGAAGCCACACCATCTCTGGAGACATCCAAGGCCAGGCTTGATGAGGCTCTGAGCAACCTGATCTAGTGCAAGATGTCCCTGCTCACTGCAGGAGGGTTGGACTAGATGACCTTTAAATGTCCCTTCTAACCCAACACACTCTACAATTCTATGGTTCAGTGTGGAAAGGAGAACCCCAATAATGAACTAACACAAAAGCTCCTTGACCAATTCATAGTTCCTAAAAGAAGAGAGATAAGAGCTACAGGTCTTAGTCACTTCTATGCCAATACAGCTCATTTAAACTCAAAATTGAACTTCCATCATTTCTTCAGTACAAGATTTTAACCAAAACCAAAACCCACCAGACTACAGAGAGATTGTGAACTGTTTCCTTCTTCCATTGGCTTTTTTTTTTTTACTATATCCTCTGCTGCCACTATCAAGCACACTTTGTTTGCTTACCAGATGGCTGAATATTTTCAAACAGGGGAAAAAAAAAAAGAAAACAACCAAGTCATAATAAACAAGATATTTTTATAACTTGTAGATGAATCTTAATTGTTACTCAACTTTTGCAATGTTGATTCTTTTGTGATTTTTCTATTAACAAAAACAACCCCAAAGATACAAAAAAGCCAATAAAATACAAATAATAAAACAAAAAGACTGATGACACCTGCACCATGAGAGGGAGGTGACACTTGGGACCTCAGGGACTTCTGCCTGACTTGCAACTGTCTCAGGATAGGACCTCTGTGAAATTTTAACAGTATTATGTGTCTGAAATAACCCAGGTCATTGAGCAAAGCAAGATCTTAAATCACAGCCTGACAAGAAAAACGTGTAACTCTACATGCTTCTAAGGAAGCTACATCCAATAATGCCCTCTTGGGCTGCCTCCAAGCCCACAGAACCTACTGCCATTGCAAGAATAACTAATAAATAAAAGTAAGGACAAGCTAGCAGCCTGAGGCAGCCTAAGCTAAGTGAATGATGGAGAAAATGTGTCTTAGATTCAACTCAGCCACCAGATGCATTCAGCTCCTAGAATCCTCTCTGTATTCATGCTGCCAAACCCAGCCAAGGTCATCTCCAGTGGCAGGGTCTAGCCAAATCCTGTTCTGTGCACCCTTCTGCTGAAGTTTGGGTTCACACACAGTACTAAGGTGGGGTTTTAGGCAGCCACAAATCTGAATTTCTACCATTTCTAGTAGCCAGATGGTGCCTGGAGCTACAAGCTTTCCTCTTGTATGGACCACAGCTGGATTGAAGTATGAGATGAGGGTGACAGCAGTAGGTAGAGCTTTGGCTGCAGCATCATTTAACTCTCATCAGGGAGGCAGGGGAATGTGTTATCAAAAAGGCTATATCACTCAAATCAATCAGCACTGCCTCATCAGCTCATAGAGAGGGGGAAAGGCAGGACAAGGTTTCACTCAGACACCACTTCTGAGCTGTTCCTTACACCCACTAGCTATCATCCAGTCTACAGTATGAAGAAAAGAAATGCATCTATAGATGTTTTTCCTGCCAAGGTAATGCAGTCAATGTGTAATCATGTACACTGGAAGCCACCATAAATTGAACACCTTCCTTTTAGTAGACCTCATAGTAAATTCTAGACCTTTTTAGACCTCATAGTAACTTATCAATACCTGAAGGGGTCCTACAGAAAGGCTAAGACTTTAAGGGGTAAGACTTTTTAATATGATATGTGATGTGAGGACTAGAAATAATGGTTGTAAATTGGAAGGGGGTAGATTTAGGCTGCATATAAGAAAGAAATTCTTTACAGTGAGGGTGGTGAAACACTGGAAGAGGTTGCCCAGAGAGGTTGTGGATGTCCCCTCAATCCCTGGAGGTGTTTAAGGCCAGGCTAGACAAGGCACTGAGCAGCCTGATGTAGTGGGAGGTGTCCCTGCCTGTGGCAGGGGGGTTGGAACTCGATGATCTTGAAGGTCCCTTCCAACCCAAACTGTTCTATGATTCTTTTTGCACTGGGAAATTAAATCTAAATACAAGGTCTAGCCTGTATGACAAACAGTTGCAATAAATTACAAGCTTATGATCATTAAACCACACACGATGTTTAATCCTGCATTTATCATAATCACAAATTTACACTGGCATAGGCTTGGTGCTAATTATTCCCCTGATAGGAAGGGAATCTGCTGGGTGACAACACACCTTTAGTAGGAAGCTGCTACGAGGCAAAACAATAAAACTCTTTATTCACAAATAGAACTCAGGTAACAAGGCTGTGCTCCTGCTGTGTCTCCATTTTGATTCAGCAGTTTGAAGGCAAAGATTTAGGTCCTTTCTCCAGTGTAATTAGGTCATTGCAGAGACCCAGCCTTATCAAAACACCTTCACCCCTATGGCTTCCAGAGCACTGCAGAGCAACCTCATCACTTCTGTACCAGTTAATCTTCATTTTATTTTGCTTTAGATAACAAAAAGTTGAACATCTACCTGAAACAACCTGTAGTTAGTAGAAAAAAATTAGTACATTCAGCAAAAAAAAAAAAATCATACCATGCTTTGAGGATAGGAAAAAATTAGTCTTGAAGGGTTTTTGTCTCCGTCTTGATAACTAGACATTTAGGTCAGACTAGCTGCCTAATTTTTATATCCCATCCCATGCTGGTTTTCATGGGTAAATCCATGCCAGGGAGTACAGTAAAAAACCTTGGAGTGATCTAGACAGTTTGAAGACTAGAGTTCTTTGGGCTAGTCATGTTTAGCAGTCTAGAGACTGGCTGTAAAAATGTGGTATATGTGGTATTGCCCCAATAATTTACTTTTATTTCCAGCACGTGGTGCCCAGTGATGTGTCACAGAGTCTCCCCTTGGCCTTAAACACCTCCAGGGATTGAGGGGGCATCCACAACCTCTCTGGGAAACCTCTTCCACTGTTTCATCACCCTCACTGGAAAGAATTTTTCTTATATCCAGCCTGAATCTACCCCCCTTCCAATTTACATCCATTATTTCTAGTCCTCCCATCACAGATCTTACTAAAAAGTCCTACCCCTGCCTTTATATAGAACCCTTCAGGTATTGGTAAGTTACTCTGAGGTCCCCCCTGAGCCTTCTCTTCTCCAGGCTGAACAACCCCAACTCCTTCAGCCTGTCTTCATAACACACTTGCTCCAGCCCTTTGATCATCCTGGTGGCTTCCTCTGGACCTGCTCCAACAGCTCAATGTCCTTCTTATGTTGAGGACTCCAGAACTGGACACAGAAACTCAAGGTGGGGTCTCACCAGTGCCCAGGAGAGGGGCAAAATCACCTCTCTGGACCTGCTGGTCACACTCCTCTTGATGGAACCCAGGATCTGGTTGGCCTTCTTGGCTGCAAGTGCACACTGCTGGCTCATGTTCAGTTTGTCATCAACTGACACCCCCAAGTCTTTCTCTTCAGAGCTGCACTCAAGCCACTCTCCACCCAGCCTGTGTCTGTGCTTGGGATTGCTCTGACCCAGGTGCAGGACCTTGCACTTGGCCTTGTTGAACTTGCTGAGGTTGCCATGGGCCCACCTCTCAAGCCTGTCAAGGTCCCTCTGGATGCCATCCCTTCCTTCAGGTGTATCAACTGCACCACACAGCTTGGTGTCATCTGCAAACTTGCTGAGGGTGCACTCAATCCCACTGTCCATATCTCCTTTAAGGAAATCTTTTCCTCTGGTTAGCAAAGCACTTCAAGTGATTAACAGGTCAGTATTGCAATAGGTAATGCTGCAAATCAGCTTTCTTCTTTTAAAAAAGGAATGAAATTAATCTGGATGACTCTTCAGAGAAGCCAACAAACATTTAAGTAGGGTGAGCTCTAAGTGCAGTTAAAAATACTGCAAAAACAAAAAGCCCAGGGAACTGATTCTTTTTTACATCACAGCTCCTGTTAGCAAGGGTGAATGAGAGCCTGATAATTGATCACAGCTATTTCAGCAGCAGTGCAGGGCTCAGTGCTGAACTATTTGTGATCCCTGGTCCGTGCATCACTAAAAGGATGCCTAGACACTAACAAGACTCATTGCTCTGCTGCAGGGTTGTGCAGGATCCCTTTCCTCCCACCATGCAGAGGCTAACACATTGGGCTTCCAGCCAAACCATGGAGAATTAACTTAAGGTCCTCATAAATTCTAAATACAGCATGAAAAGCAGGCATTGATCAATCAAAAATCACCCTGTCTGCTCCTCTGGAAGTGGAGACAGTTGACCTGGGTTCAGCCTTTAGTTGAGGAGTTCTAGAGGAGACAGCCACTACCTTACTGGCCAGGAGACTTTCCATTCATCACAAGGCTAGACAAGCTGCTCACCAGCAGGTCTGCAGGGCAGGTAATTGCCAAGAAAGGTGTGGGGTGAAAATATGAATCGTTTCTCCACTCCAAATCCACCGAATAGCCACCCCCTCAGCATCCCTGTGATGCCCATTGACTCATCTCCCCTCCATGCAAGCTGTGAAGGAGTCTAGTTAGAGGTCTCAGTTTCCTTCCTTTAAAGAGAAGTCTGGATTTTTTTTTATACCTGGATTAAACAAGACCAGACAAAAGAGAGAAGAAAAGAACTGTCTTGGGAAATCTTCCTTTTTCCTTCATTTGCTTTAAGAAACCACTGAGCCTGAGATAAGAAGCAGCTAAGCAGAAACAAGCAGCACTTGATCAGCCCTATTGACCTGCCAGCAGGGAAGAAGCCATGGATATAAAAGCTTGTGGAAAATCAGAAGTCATCAATTTCTGACATACACCTCTCAAAAGACACAGCACCACCCCCAGGTGTGTATAAAACCCAGCCTGCCTTTGTGAAAATCTTCCTTTGAGGCACTTCAGAGAGTAACTACAGAAGGATTTCACACAGCACAAGAGATGCTACTGGAAATTAACACTTTAAAAGTCAAAAATCTGAGGTCTGGATCACCTTTACCCTCAAATTTGCTGCCAAGAGTCACCACCTCAGTGCATTTTCATTTTCTGGGACAATATGATCTATGATTTAGACACCAATTTTTCTATTATGACAAGCAGGCTGTGCTTCATCAAGCCAGCAGCAATCATGTTAATGGTATCCTTGGGTTTTGCACTCCCCATCTCTTCTTCCTCTAGAATGAAGCATTTCAATTTTCTAACTATATTCATTATACCAAAAATACCACTGTTCAGTTCCAGCCTCAGAGGAAAAGCTCACATTCTTCCCAAAGCAAGGTTTTTTTCATTAAATTGGTTTGTAGTAACATTATTAGTAGTACTCATAATAATTATATAGAAAATAGCTCTTCTGTCTACTCTGGCAGCTAAGAGTGGCTAAGATGTGGCCAGAGTCATGGATGAGTTTTCCCTTCTTACACAAATATCTTCTCCTGATGCTCCTGTACTCCTCAGGATAAGAACAACTTTTTAAGCAATCCCTAACACCCTGAGTCACTTTCTTGTGGATTAACCCTGTGAAATATTTGCATCTCTAAGGTGGAATGACATCTAAACAAATGAAAATTGATCTTCCCAGCATTTTCATCACCAAATAATACAGTTCCCAACCTTTTTTGTAGGTGCTTTCCAGCAATCTTCAAATATCACTATAAACCATCTCTGTTATGTGATGTATCTCTTGGCCATAAAACATGAACAGATAAGGCTGCTGCCACATCAGAAAGGATGAGTTATTTGCCCTGAAAATATAGCAGTAAAAATTCTCTGTCAGATTTTCAAGTTGAGAATTGTCTATCATCTGATTCTATTTTTTTTTTTCATTGAAAGCCTATCTTACACTTTCCAACCCTTGCAAAGAGGGTACATGCAGCTCTGAAGCCAGAGCAACAATCCAGTTCTTTGACACACACAATGCTCTCATTTTCTTCTTCTTGCATCAGAAAACACATCCCCTTGTCATTAGCTCACTCTAGCTCTACCCAACCACAATTTTGTGTTCTGGAACTGAGATAAGAGGGGACATTGCTTGTGCCTGGTGGGACTCAGCCTCCTGTGCTGCTTCCAGCTCCCAAGAGACTAAACACTGAGTCATCTCTGCCATCTACTCAAATGAACACTCACCCTTTTTCCTTTTTTTGTCTCTTCTTTTTTCTGGCAGGTTTGTTTTCAGCCAAATCAGTGCTTGCTCTGACTCAGCACACAGTGCTAGGATGATCAGGACTAAGGCAGGGGAGCCAGCAGCTTGGCAGAACATGTCCTCTTGTGTCATGTTAAATCAACCTCAGTGTGCAGGGACTACTGTCTGACACTATTTAGAAGTGCTGAGAGTGACTTTTTCACATGACTTGGGGGAAGACAGCTCTGGTGGCATCTCCCCATTGCTCACAGAGTAAGCCCTGCAAACCTCAAGGACCCCAAGCTCTGCTTTGCCATCCTGGCAGTTGCTGGGAGCCCTCCTGAAGTCCTCATAGGTGAAGCTTCTCCTTCAAGCCAGTCCAGCATTTCTAGCCCAGGTAGAAAAGCAATGCCCAGTCCTGAGAAAGCTTCCCCAATCAACACCCAGTGGAAAAAATGGCCTGAAAGAGGCAGGTGACAACCAAAATCAGTGCTTACACCCATCCTGGCACCAAGCACACTGATGATCCCCACCAGTGTCATGCTTCAATGTGTCACCTGTCACCTCCACAGAGCTCATGCCCTCCCTCACCCTCTCTAAATCTACACAATCTATGAGGAACAAAGAAGAGGGAAAAGAAGAAAATAATTTTTAACAGATGATAAACACACATCCTTATCAGCCATGATGAAGTGGTGTCCCTGGCTATAGAAGGGGGTTGGAACTTGATGATCTTTAAGGTCCCTTCCAACCCAAACCATTCTATGATTCTATTCTATGTGATGGCTTAATGTCTACTCCTCTTTCAAATTTATGGTCCATTATAGCACTTTCCACTGCCTAATTTTCTTATTCTTCTTGAATCATTACAACCATACCTCACTTTCCATCTTTTCATACCAGCATCTGTTCTCCTCATGTTTCTAACTCCTACATTTCACTGGTTTCTGCTGTGCTTTCCTTTCCCCCCATCTCCTGCCTGGGTCTGCCTGCCTGCTGTGTGATGCTCATCTATCTTCTCACCTGTTTCCACTCCATTGACTTTATTGTCCCCATCTATAAAGCTTACACTTTGCTCCTCTTGCCTCATCTTTATGGCCCTCCATCACTGCAGCAAATGGAAGCTGTGGATTCCTCTTTTCACCTCCAAGACATAAGTCTGAGTTGCAAGAGGTGATAAAAATAACATGAGCTGTCTAGGAATCTTTCCACAGCCTCTTGGATTGAGCTGTACATATATTAAGAGTTTAAGATCTTCCAGGCTGTTTGGAAATTAGGGAATACCACACCCTGAGACTTTATAGCTCCTACTTTGGTGCCAAAATAGCCAGTGCAGAAGCTTTTGAGAAAGGGACAAAGATACCAGTAAGTGACAGCAAGGAAACCAACTGAGGAGGAAAATTCCATCCTACATGATCCTTGAGGTCCCTTCCAACCCGGGTCATTCTGTGATTCTGATTCTGTGATAATGAGCTAATCCCTTCAGAGATTTCAAGGCCAGCAGGGAATAAATGAATCACAGAGAGCAAGAACTCTCAGGGCTTGTTTACAGTTGCATGAAAATAAAAAATTATTACCTTTTCACAGCAATACTATTAGCATTGCAAGTGCACTGACAGCCTTTTTATTTCTGCCTGATCCTAAGGATTCATGTCTCATTAATTTTCTCTGTCCTGTGCATTAATATTCATTCTTCTTTTTCTTTTTCACCTCAAATAGTCCCTTCTTACTTGGGCATCACTCTGCTGTGATCACTGCACACTTAATTAACCAGTTCCAGAACAAACACAATATTCACAGCTTCTCAGTCCTGATGATAAGACACAAAAATACTCTGAACTCTTTTATCCTTTTTTTGTTGTTGTTGTTTTTCATCATCCACACAACTTATTTTACCATGAAGCACACGGGGCTGTCTCTACAGAGCCACCTACAATGACCCCAACCCTTTTCCCCAGCAGGTCCAGTTCACTGACAACACAGGAGTGTTTCAGAAGCTCAGATCCCCTCCAGCAGACAACCCTGTTCCTGGCATGTATATTTGGTGATAGCCATGCTAACTTTTCTCTAGCTTTCTTACATAATGTTCATCCCAGACTGAAATGGATCTCCTCTCCATCCTTTACATGGAAAGACAGGACTTAGCCTTGCTTTTTCAGGTTGCTTCACTTAGTATCTCAATTTAATGTATTAATACACCTAAAATGCTTTACCCTTACACACACTCCTTTTTTTTAACCTCTTCACATCATGAAAATTGACATTTCAACATCCCTAACACTCTGCATTGTACCTGACCTGGTTTCAAGTTTGTGCTTACCCTTCTGAAGACTTCCTTGGCTTTGTCTTGCAAGCAATTTTATCAAAGTAAGGGTTTTTAATGTCTTTTAATGTATTTTTAAAGTAATTTATTTTTAAAATAAATTACTTATATAATTTTTGTCTTCTCCAGAAGTATTCCAGCATACTTGCCCTTACAGAAGGCATTCAGCATTACCCTTTTCATTCACTTAGTCACTGTAGAATTCTATATTTGGTCTACCTGCCTATAAAAATGGCAGAGAAACCACCCAGTGTAGCAGTCACATTTCATATCTAAGTCAAAAACATATGTGTTTACTCTCAATCTGCACAGTAATTGAGAGTGAAGCACAGTAGATATATGAAAGAAATCAATTTTTGCCAGCAGCTTGGCTACTCCATCTCTTTTTGCAACCAATTTGGCTGAATGGGAAGTAAAAATTACTCAGTGATATTTTTTGTTGGTTTTTTTTTTTATGGCTACAGAGGGAAAGCAGTAATAAAATGAAGATCCATTTTGGCTGAGTTAAGATGCCCTAAAAGCAAAAGCTGCTTAGATTTGGGCAAATCTCTGAGGGAAAGCCAAAGAGAGAGACTCATTCACTTGGAAAGTTTTTTCCAGTTCAAACGCTGGAAAATAAGATGTAACAAAGATGCTCCCTGCAGGGGTTGGGCACGAATATCTCCTAATTTCCATCACAATAGCTGAAAAACAGGGGTGTCATCAGGAAACACTTGTATTAGTGTGTGCAACTCATTGTTGGCACAAGCAGGAAGAGTTCACCAAGCAGTTTCCCCTCTATCACTGCCCTCACCTCAGTGGCCAAGTCACCAGAAGCCCAGGATGGAGCAGGAGGGTCTCCACAGCTTCTGCACCCTGCCTTACCCAGGTCACCCATCCCAAACTTGCCTCTATCTCTTGGACATGCACATCATTCCCCTTCCAACTGCCTGCAGGCATCAGCAAAAGCTCATTATGTCCATTATATGAAGGGACATCACAGCCCAGACTGAACATTATTACTTCAGAAGCTTATGGTTGTATCAATTTACTCGGAAAAAACTCCCAGGAACATTAATTCCAGCTCCTTGTTTGCAGCAGCACAAACACACCTTGCCTAAACACTCCATGATGAACTGCCACAGTCCCTGATGAAAGACACCAGTGACCAAAAAAAAAAAAAGATTTGTGTAAAGTGACATTGCCAATATGTTATAATTTTTTATTTTCTATGCAATCAGAGCACCACGGAGCCTCAGGCACAGCCAGAGATCCCTCTGCTCCACATGCTGTACCAGAGCAGAAATCTGACAAACTGGCAGATAATATGCATTCCTCATAACAGGGAGGAAACAGAAAAACAAGCTGTCAAGAAGGAAAAAAAAAAAAAAAAGAAAAATGTGATGGTAAGGGAAATATCCCCTGTAGATTCACAATGAAGTGCTTTAAGCCTTATGCTTCTCAAGCCTTTTGGATATAAAGGAGTAAGACTTTCTGTGAGTCTTCAAAGGGCTGCAACAACCTCTCAGTGGCTGCACAAACTCATTCAGCAACCTCATCCCTACCTGAGTCTGCCCAAACTGCTAGGATTTAGATGGCAAAACACCCAGATCACTCCAACCAGGCTCAACTAGGGCAAATAGCAAAGCTTCAGTTGTCTTCTACATGACCTGTTAATTTTTGTTCTTCCCCTCTGTAAATCATCCAATCTGTTATCCTGTTTTTTCACATGTTTTTCTTTTTTTTCCCCTTCCCTCTCCATCCAGACATGTTTGTAATTACATTCCCTGGGACATATGGCTGCATGGCTGCACTCATGCACACACCAGCACAAGTTTTGCACAGCTTTTTAAGCACATGAGGGAGGAGGGATGGCCCTGTCTCAAAGAGTCTACAAGTGAAAATAAAGGAAAACAACACTCTCTGTACTCCTGAGAGGAAAGAAAAAGCTCTCAAGTCCAAGAGGCCACAGAAATAGGGCTCAGGTGAGAATTTTCACACTCAAAGTCCTGTATGCAATACCCAAAATATCAGCCTTTGCTAGCTGTGCTGAGATTCTGACATCACCTTGAACCATTTGTAGTGGGTTTTTTTTATAAGAAAAAACTTTAGGGGGCTGATTTGGAAAAGCTGGGAAGGGGAGGAATCTCCAGTGGAGCCCAGGTGTGGGCGATCTGGGGGAAAATGGGCTGGTAAAGGGTTGGCAGAGGCAAAGACAGAAGGTGGGGGAAAAGATGGGTATGTGGAACCTGCCTAGAGTCAAACTGTGGGGGGGGGGGGGAAATGGAAGGATTTGAGGATTCACCACGAGAGGGAATTGCCCAGAGAGGGGGGGGAAGCCCCATCTCTGGAGACATCCAAGGCCAGGCTGGATGAGACATCAAGCAACCTGATCTAGTGTATGATGTCCCTACCCATGGCAGGGGGGGTTGGAACTAGATGATCTCTAAGGTCCCTTCCAGCCCAAATCTATAAAATGATTCTATATAAGATAGTTCTATAATCTATAAGATGATTCTATAAGATGAGGTCTAGAAGGATCCATTTCCATTCACCAGCTGAAAAGGCAATTCAGAGCAGGAGGATATTTAATTCTTCCTCTCTGAGGATGCCCAACATTTAGGACAAATAGCCACCAATCTGTCCCCCCCTACTGCAAGATTTCCCACACTAGACTAACACTGAGCTCTGCCTCTGAGGATCTGCTATGTGGGAGACAAAACATAGATTCAATAGGCAAAGAGAGAATATTCCTTGGCTGAGGAATATCCTCTTTTACCATCAGAAAGAGACATGGGCTTCTGCAGCCCTAATTAAAGAGGTTCCACATTGCAATAGCTGCTCAGCCAGCTAAATGCTCCAACCCAGCTGCAACCACCCATCCACAATCCAGGCTGAGGATATACAAAGTAGTTCTTGCTAAATAGTGTAGGAGAAATTTCTCAGATGCAGGAGAAGGGAGACTGACCACTATCATCCCTCCTGTAGGTTTCAGCTTGCCAGAGCAGCATCCAGCCAACCTCCTCACCCTCACACTTGGATTTGAAACACAAAACCCACTTTCCTCTTAGAATGAAGAGAGAGGATCTCCCTGCATGTAGGAGTGAGGGTGGAAAGCCTTGGAGCAGAGGTTTGGCCTTGTTCCAATCCATGGGAGCTCCTTCTGGGCCACCTGGGGGCTGAGCATCCCTTGTCATAGAATCATAGAATGGTTTGAGTTGGAAGAGACCTTAAAAATCATCGAGTTCCAACCCTTCCTGCCATAGGCAGGGACACCTCTCACTACACCAGGTTGCCCAGTGCCTTGTCCAGCCCAAGAAAATGTGCCAATGTCCCAAGAAAAATGGTGAAAGCTTCAGATTTTGTCAGACAGCCTAAGCTCCCACAACCTGTTCAGAAAACAGAGTCACTCCAGTTTGGGGTTTTTACAGCAGGACACAGGGACAAAGTTTCTCTCCCCATGTCACACACACTGGGCTCAACCTCAGACACCCCGAGATGAGATGGGGGGGGGGACGGGACAGCTTCACACACATCCCTCCTTCCATAACTCTTCCCACTTTCCACTTTCCACTGATTTAAGAGGATATTGAGAGAAACAGTGGGAGCAGTCCGCTCCCTCCTCGTTTGGAGGATGGGTGTGCTATTTCCAAGCACTGGAGAGAACAAGCAACAACCAAGGGAGGGGAAGGCTTCGACACCCATGGCTCCACGCGTGATTCGTGCTCGGGGGGGGTTGGGGAGGCTTTGCAGAGGGGTTTTCTCCGCGGGTAAGACCCCTCCAACCAACAGCATCACCTCCCTCCCGCGGTACCACAACGGTGCATCCCCCTAAGGGATGGATGGGGAGAAAAAAACCCAGAGGAGAAGGAGAAGAAGGAAAATCTTACCTCTTCGCAGGGTGGCAGCTGCAGGGCGGCCGCCTGCCAGCCCAGCAACCAGCAGCACAGCCCGGCGATGCCCGGGTACCTCCGCTCCGCTCCGGCCCGCCGCATCCTCATCCTCAGCTTCATCCTCCGCGCACCCGCCGAGGAGGGAAGGAAGAGAGGAAAGGAGGACAACACCGTCTTCTGCACCTGCTGGAGACCTCCCTGCTTCGGGCTACCCCTGGCCCTGCTCCCCGCTGGCAGCCGGGCATAACCCCCCGTGGGCTGACACGGACCGCAGCGGCCCCGCCGGCTCCTGGCAGCCGGCACCGACAGAGCGGGGAGGAGGGGCCGGGGGAGGAGAAGGAGGAGGAAGGCAGCGCAGGCGCATGCTGCCAGGCTCATCCAACCCCGACGTGGCAAGTGGGGGGAAGGCAGCACTGTCTTGGTGGTCCCCTCTGCAGAAAAAGGGTGAAATCATTGAATAGTTGGGGTTGGAAGGGATCTTAAAGATCATCGAGTTCCAACCCCCCTGCCATAGGCAGGGACACCTCCCACTACATCAGGCTGCTCAGTGCCTTGTCCAGCCTGGCCTTAAACACCTCCAGGGATTAAAGAGCATCCACAACCTCTCTGGACAACCTGTTCCAGTGTTTCACCAC
>VZTY01002978.1:3209-20519 GCA_013400935.1 Turnix velox | reverse complement strand
AAAGATGGATGTAAATTGGAAGGGGGTAGATTCAGGCTGGATCTAAGAAAGAAATTCTTTCCAGGGAGGGTGGTGAAACACTGGAAGAGGTTGCCCAGAGAGGTTGTGGATGCCCCCTCAATCCCTGGAAGTGTTTAAGGCCAGGCTGGATAAGGCACTGAGCAGCCTGATGAAGTGGGAGGTGTCTCTGCCTATGGCAGGGGGGTTGGAACTTGATGATCTTTAAGGTCCCTTCCAACCTGAACTATTCTATGTTGCCTTTAGGAGTATGAGCTGTTTTACTCACAGGGAATATGGCAGAGAACATACCTTTGGCTGCACTTCTCCAGCTTCCTCAGGGTAATGTTGTTTTGACATCAAGTCTCAGTTTAATTCTCTCCACAAGAACACCGAGTGCTCTGTCAGCACCTTCAAATTTGGTAACACATCTCGAAATACACAAATGGATATTTGCAGTTTAAAGAGTGAAGTGATTTATTGCACTATAAATAGCCTACTGTATTAACATACTGGTGCTCAAGTGGCACTAAGCTAAGTAAAACACTTGTAAATGCAAATTTGATGCTTCTATTAATTGTTTCCTCGTGGATTTGCTTCCCTTTTTACCACTTTCCTTGGTGCCTCAACTGCACCCCCGTCCTTTAAAGCAACACTTAACACATTACCTTACCCAAAGAAGCATTTTCCCCTACACCTTTCCCAAAGCCCTCTTTCCCTACAAACTCATTTGAAGGAAAATATTTTGAATTAGAAATCTGTGGACATGCTCATTTCCAAACTCATCCAGCTCATTTCAAACTTTCCAAATAGAGATTCAGCTCATGTACCAGCCCCACTGATTACAAGACGTAGAGCAGCACAGGAAGGATAATTCCCTTTATGAGAGTTGTGTCTGATGGGTAAAACAAGCACTCCAGTAACATGTTTTCTGCTCACATCGCTGCCACTGACTCATTCCAGGTAAATTTATTCATTTGCAGAACATCAACCCACCTCCATCCATCATATCTCTTATTTAAAAAGTCCCACCCCTGCCTTTCTGCAGGCTTCCTGTCTTATGGAGACAGGCTGAAGGAGTTGGAGTTGTTCAGCTTGGAGAAGAGAAGGCTCAGGGGGGACCTCAGAGTAACCTATCAATACCTGAGGAGGTCCTACAGAAAGGCAGGGGAAGGACTTTTTAATAAGATATCGGATGGGAGGACCAGAAACAAAGGATGTAAATTGGAAGGGGGTAGATTTAGACTTGACATAAGAAAGAAATTCTTTACAGTGAGGGTGGTGAAGCACTGGAAGAGGTTGCCCAGAGAGGTTGTGGATGCCCCCTCAATCCCTGGAGGTGTTCAAGACCAGGCTGGACAAGGCATTGAGCAGCCTGATGTAGTGGGAGGTGTCCCTGCCTATGGCAGGGGGGTTGGAACTCCATGATCTTTAAGGTTCCTTCCAACCCAAACTATTCTATGATTCCTTCAGCTATTGATAAGCTACTAATGAGGTCTCCCCTGAACCTTCTCTTCTCCAGGCTGAACAACCCCCACTCCTTCAGCTTGTCCTCATAAGGGAGGTGCTCCAGCCCTCTCATCATCTTCATATATACCTATACGTGTTTTTGGTGATGAGGTGAACAAAGAGAGGTAACCCAGCTGACCCCTAAATGCTCCAGACAGCCTGGCAGGCAGGGATGCTCTAGGCAGCACAGACGGAGGTGACTCAGCCCTCTTCCTGCTGTGTCACCAGCAGCTGAACAGTCAGATGTCACTTCTGAAGGAGCTGGAGAGGCGATGAGCTGACATTGTATTGGTAATTCATTAATCCCTGAGGCTGGTGACAATAGGTCTTTAATTTGCTTAGCACAGTGCAAACATAGAAGAAAAGAACTCCTATATAACATAACTCCTATTATAAACATTAATGAGGTCTCCCCTCAGTCTTCTCTAAGCTAAAGAGCCCCAGCTCCCTCAGCCTTTCCTCATAAGGGAGATGCTCCAATCCCTTCATCATCTTTGTGGGTCTGTGCTGAACTCTCTGAAGCAACTCCCTGTCCTTCTTGAACCTAGATCCCCAGAGCTGGACACAATATTCCAGATGTGGTCTCACCAGGGCAGAGCAGAGGGGGAGAATCTCTTTTGACTTAACTGACTGTGCCCTTTCTAATACACTCCAGGAAACCATTGGCCACCTTGACCACAAGGACACATTGCTGGCTCATGGTCATCTTGCTGCCCACCAGCACCCCCAGGTCCTTTTCCCCTACACTAACAGCTTAATCCTCACTTTATACAGATACATGGGGTTGTTCTTGCCCATATGCAAGACCCTACACTTGTTACATTTAATTTAATATCTCACAATCCAGCCCTCCAGCCTGCCCAAGTCTCACTGGATGGAATTCCAGCATGTCAGTTCCTCCCAGTTCCACTCCTCCCAGTTTTGTCTCATCAGCAACCTGCTGATTGTACACATCAGAATAATGCTGGAGAAGCTGAACTGATCCTGGTCCAGCTCCAGGTGGAATTCCTCATTCTCCAAAGCTGCAAAAACCTGCATATTTCCCCATCACACACCTGAATCTTAAATGCTTTCTGAGTTTGAGCAGCTCTTTGATTTTTTTTTGGCCAGGAAGCAGGGTCCATTTTTCTGAGCAGAAAAGCAAAGCTATCACATACAATTCATATTAAATTGATGTCCCCCTTGACATGATACTATTATGCAGGATAACCAAAAGCAGAGCCCTTACTAATGTTAGAAACACCAGTCTGGCAGCAATCTGCAAGGCAGTGAATACCTCATCCACATTCCAGGCACTGAAACTCCCAGCCTCGTGCAGTGACTCTTGGAGCTGCTTTTATGAGGATCATTATCTTCCTTAACCTCAATGCAAAATTCATAGAAATTGAGAGAGCTGAGAGCCAGGATTCACTTTGCATCAGTCATGGTAATGGTCTGACACTCCTGGAGTCCTTATTATTCTGTGCAGCAAGGAAAAAAAATAAATATATTAAATTCTGATTGTGATTTAGACCAGACAGGCCAACTCCTGGATCACAGAACCATTCCTGCCTGCTGAATTCATAAAAAAAACATCCCCTGAGAATTCACTTTTGTCACCTGAAGAAGTTCTGCCTTTAATCACATCGTTACTCCAAACACCTCTCAGATGTGCTGTGGTGCAGATCTGCCCTAAATTGCCTCCCACAACAGCTTTGGATAGTAAATAGCATAAACTTCCCTCTTTGTCTTCATTGGAACTCTGCAGCATCATAATAAAATTTCTTCATAAAATAAAACAGAGGCAAACCCATAGATTCACACAGCTACTGAGCTGCAGCTCTGGGTCAAAGATCAAAAAAAGCAGAAGTAAAGCTGATGAGGAGGGGGCAATGTCACATCTATGTGTGTGTGTTTGATAAAAGGTTGTGTTTATTCAGGAGAAAAACACAGAAATGCTAATCTTAGTTCCTTTCCCAGGCAGCAGCTTTATTTTTTTAGTTTTCAGGTTTTTATTAAAATTATAAGATATATTCAGTGTGACACACAATTATCAGTGTGACCTTACTAATTGGGGTTGGCTTCTTAGCTGAGCCCTGTTTATAGAAGTTCTTAAGTCATGATTTTCTGCTCAAATTTTATTGTGAAAGCAGATATTGATGGACCAAAAGATATAAATCACATGAAACCTGTTTATGCACCAGAGTTTTAATCATAAGGAATCAGGAGCTTCCAAATTTTCTCTTGGAAGATGCAATAAAGAGTGATAGAGATGGGTGAGTTACCTCAATAAGGAAGAGTTTTGCAAATCATGCTAGGTTTTAATTTTTGGGGTTTTTTTTCTTTAGGAATTACTTGAAAATTCATTCTCTCCAGATAAAACTGAAAGAAACCTCAGTGCTTTCACTCAGTAAAATACCATCTGCTTCTACTTAAGAAATCCACAATGATGGTACCCAAAAAACACTTTGATCAGATGTTTAATGTGACTTTTAAGAGTTTCGAATTAGTATTCCAGATCAGCCTTGCTAAAATTTTGTCAGCTCTGAAATTGCTTCTCTGCTCTTTCCCATGGAGACCAAGAGAGAAAAGCAACATTTCACCCTCTGAGAACAATAAAAAAAAGACTTCCCCACAAATTTGATAAGTTTGTTATAAGCACAGAAAACCCTGATGTACTCAAGAGTGTGCACAGTTATGAACATCAGATTTGGGTCAGAAATGGCTCTTACTCTCAATCAAGGAGCACTTAAGAATCTCTTCCTATAAGACTGTATATGGGAATTTTGCTATCTCAATATATTAAGACTGATAAATTAATGCTCCACTAAGTGAAGACTGAGTAGAGAGTTAAAATGATACAAAGAAGCTTCTCCAACCATCTCTCCTCATCCAGAAAAATAAAAAATGCAATAGGACAAAGAGGTGAGGGATCTCACTGCTTGTACTGGATGGAGATCTGCAGGATAAGATGTGAAGACTAAAATTTAAATGGGACAAAGAAGTGAGGGACTTTCTTTTATGAGGTGTGTTACCAGCAAGGCAAAAAACACCCTAAAAGAAACTAATGTTATGATTGTAAAATATGTTTCACAAATGAATGTTAACACGAGGAAGAAAATTCCCCTCCTGGAAAGTGTTTAAGGCCAGGCTGGATGAGGCATTCAGCAACCTAGTCTAGTGGGAGGTGTCCCTACCCATGGTAGTCCCTTTAAGGTCCCTTTAAGGTCCCTTCCAACCCAAAACATTCTATGATTCCTTCAGTAGGGATTTGGACATGGTGTGGGGAACAGAGGAAAAAACCTCTGGTGTTGCTTTAGGCTGAGGAACAACACTGGATATGCTCAGGATTAACTCAGAAGGCTGGAAGAAGACTAAATCAGCCACAGGAGGGTCACAGAGTCCACCATGAATGATCTGAATAAGAAGTTTAACAGGACTGTGCTCTCACTGGAGGTGTCCAAGCTTCTTCAGATCTTCAGGATAGGAATTCTCTATATAGAACCATAGAATCAGAATTATTTGTTTTGGAAGAGACATTAAATATCACCTAATTCCAACCCCCTGCCATGGGTAGGGCTACCCTCCACCAGACCAGGTTGCTCAAAGTCCCATCCAGCTTGGCCTTCAGCACCTCCAGGGATGAGGAAACTTCTCTAGATATCCTGCCTCAGTGTCTCACCATCCTCACAATAAAGAATTTCTTCCAAATATCTAATCTAATTCCACCTTCTTTCATTTTAAAACTGTTACCCCTTGTCCTATCACTTCATTCCCTGATAGAGGATCCCTCCCCAGCTTTCTCTTCATTAAATTCTGTTTATATCTATCTTTATGATCCAAAATTCAAAAGCATTCAGAAAAAATATTCCAAATTACTAAAATCCCAGGTTCCCAAAATACTCATATTCACATTTCATGTAATTTTCTGATTTTTGACTGGAAAACAAGGAGTTAAAAGCAAGCATCTGTGCTGACCTAGCTCTAGGACAAAATAAGCCTTTTAAAGGAAGAAAAAGAGCAGTTAATGCAATTTATTGCCTTGGTTAAGGCAAAGCCAAATTAAATTCATTTTCTAGATGAGTTGCACTGAAAAGTAAATGCCATATGGTTTTCCCCAGGATTTGCTAACCTGGTAACTGAAATCAGATAACTTTTAGATCACTCAGGCCAATTTGTTTAAAAAGAATATGATACATTTGAAATTCTCAGACATTAGCAGACCTGCCCTGTTGCCTATGGCCACCCCTTTAGATGACAATGGCAATGAGATGTCCACATCCTGCATTCAAATCTCATCTCCAGCATCATTTCCACCCTAAACACAAGCATTTACAAGATGAGCCACTGGTCAACCTCATCTAGTGGGAGGTGTCCCTGCCCATGGTAAGGGGGTTGGAGCTAGATGATCTATAAGGTCCCTTCCAACCCAAACCATTCTGTGATATCAAAATATCACAAACCAGACCAGGTTTATTCCACTTATTTCTGTCTTTTCCATTTCATTTGTACACTCTCAGGATTGCTTCCAAACCAAGCCATTCTGTGATTCTAATGCTGAGAGCACTGATGTTCTGCAAAGACCACCCAATGGGTCTAGTAAAAACCCAAAACCTAAGCTGGTTTTAAGAGGCAGCTAGACACCGTTACTCCATCGATAGTCTGGATTTGAGAAGCCCAGAAGGAATGTCTTAAGGTTCTTTGGGCTGCAGGAAGTACAGGATGAGTTTTAGCTTCCCAGCTGTAGGAGGAAGGTGGAAAAGAACTCAAAAGACTGATAAAACCTGAGAAATTGAAACTCTACCTTCATGGCAAAGCAGTCAAATTATCAACCCAAATAAAAGTGAAAGCTGAAACTGTAGCAACTGCCTTATGAGGACAAGGTGAAGGAGTTGGGGTTCTTCAGCTTGGTGAAGAGAAGGCTCAGGGGGGACCTCAGAGTAGCTTATCAGTACCTGAAGGGGGCTGCAGAAAGGCTGAGACAGAACTTTTTAATAGGGTATGTGATGGGAGAGCTAGGAATAATGGATGTAAATTGGAAGAGGGGAGATTCAGGCTGGATATAGGAAAGAAATTCTTTGAAACACTGGAAGAGGTTGCCCAGTGAGGTTGTGGATGTTTAAGGCCAGGGTGGACAAGGCACTGAGCAGCCTGATGTAGTGGGAGGTGTCCCTGCCTATGGCAGGGGGGTTGGAACTTGATGATCTTTAAGGTCCTTTCCAACCCAAACTATTCTATGATACCAAAATATCACAAACCAAACCACTTTTTTTCCACTTATTTCTGTCTTTTCCATTTCATTTGTACCCAAAACCTAAACTGGTTTTAAGAGGCAGCTAGACACAGAACTCAGGTGGTGATGGTGAAATCCACCTCTCAGAAGCAAGCACTAGAAGCAAAAATGCCTTCACAGGTTCATGGCAAGGAATATCCCCAGCCAAGAGCTTCAAGACTCGAGGCTCAAAAGGGGTTCAAAGCTTAATGAAAACTCGATTTTTTTCCATTGTCTGAGATTCCCTTTGCCCTCCCAAGTCTGATTTACAGGACAGCTTTGTCTGGTAGGCATTTATAAACACATCAGCTCACCTAGGGCTGAGACAGCTGTTTGTGCAAGTCACATTGATATCAAACAGCAGCCATATGTGTGGAGCCAGGGGGTTACACTGCTGTGGGATGTTTGATGGGAGCAGAATGATGTGTTAATCCCTTTGTAAATGTCAGCACGCTCTGTCTGCAGTGAAAACTGAATCACATCCAAGCAGAAAACTTTGTTTCAAGTATGAAAATGATTTGTGTTATTATGAGTTTCTTCATTGTGATAATTTTGAAAGTGGTGATTTCTCTCTGCAGGACTGAAACCTATTATTCTCTCCCTTTTATGAGTGGAAAGGAGTGATCCTCAGAGGGATCTGAAATGCATTAGGAAGATCTTTTTCTTATGTGCTTGCTTTTAGTTTCATACCAAGAGGTTATCAATTTATATTACTGTAAATATCAATTTATATCAATTTATATTACTGTAAATCAGGGTTTATCCCACCTGGTTGACTTTCATCAGAATCTATACAGGATTTTTCAACATATTTGTGTTTTAGGTTGAAGGAGTTAGCCAGAAGGACTGCTCTGAGAGGGATTTATGTTCCAGATATCAGGCTCATTCCTTCATCTCATCTATAAAAGCCTTTCAACCATCCTGAGCCAACTAGAGTTAAAATAAAGCACAAAATATTACACTCACAAACATATGGCTGCTTTTCTCTATTGTACCAGTGACTGCTGTGCTGCAGCCTGGTGCCTGTTACAATTTCTCTTTTCATCTGCTCACTTGTTTTTGAGCTGAAATTTGTTCCCAAATTAAATCAGCCTAAATCTTTGCCTCTGGTGTGTGGCTCCTGGCAGGGAGCCTTTCAGTGCAACTGGTTATTTAGAGGAGAAGGAGATGCTGGTGGTGGCAGAGGTTGCTTGGTGGCAATAAGAAGTTGGGAAGGGAAATTTTGGCCATGTTTTCATCTCCTTGACATCAGAAATGTTTCTGAAAAAGTCAGAAATGTGGCCTTTTGGGACACTGAAAACATTCAAAGGATATCTGCCAGCAGAATATTGTTAAAAAAACACTTTTTAGCCATCACTTGACAGACAGACCTGGCCTGCCTCTCACAGGTTATCTGTGAAGGAAATTCTGTTTTATCTCTGAAGCTGATGGGCCATGTCACTGGTGATCAGAAAAATCTGTGTTCAGGGAAAAAGAGGCATCTCTGCTTACATCTCTGCTTACAGATCTAACAAGGAGAAAAAAATGAGAAAATCACTTTTTTTCCCCCCCTTGAGTGAACAAGGTGCCAATTAAAATACTCTGTCATCAATCAGCCAGTTTGGAAAGAAAGCCTAAAGTCATCAGGTCATAGTTCTCAGATCCATTTCTTGCATTTTCTTCCCTCTAAGACAATGGGAACATCCACATGAGCATTTAACATCTAGATGATCTTTACCTTTTTCAACACAGTCCTGAGAAATTAAAAATTTCAGCCCTCAGCATTCCAGGTGTGTAATTAAGTATATTTTTAGCTTCAAACATGACGTGTTCAATGAATTTATATCAGAATTTTTGTAATTGATACTTGGAAATTTAGGGCTTTTTCTCAGAATGGCTGAAAGGAGTCATAGAAATCTAAGAGTTCCCTGCACATGTATTACAAATCCCTTTTAAATTTTCTTTGCAAATCACCTGCTGAGAAATATTGGCAGCTCTGGCCAATAAAAATGTTTGCCATCTATCTCATATCAGAAATATTGGCAGCTATGGCAAACAGCCCTAGGAAACCTAACAAAAAAAAACCCTCATAATTCTTTTGGAGAAAAAAAAAATCAGTTCTGGTTACATGCATGAGGGAAATATTGCTAAATACCCAAATGAAAAGTTTAAATGAAAGAATGTCAGCTGCAATGTCAGCCATTTCAGGTGTTCCTGAAAAAGTGCACTTTTTTTCCATTTTTAATGATTCGTCTGCCCCTGTGGTGTGTATTAGATGTTACACACAGTTGTGAAGAGTAGTGGAAAGACAGGTAAAAACAAGAGAATTTGAATTGGCAGGAAATACTGGAGTTTTTCACTCAATAAAAGAACAAACAGATGCTGTTGACAGATATGCAGTGGTGTGACTGCACTGAGTGATTTAATTATTGTTTGGGGTTTTTTTCTTTTTCTTTTTTCTTTTCCTTTTCCTTTTTTTCTTTTCCTTTTTTCTTATTTCCTTTTACTTTTTTCTTGTTTCTTTTTACTTCTTTCTTTTTTCCTTTTTTCTTTCTTCTTTTTACTTTTTCTTTTTCCTTTTTTCTTGTTTCTTTTTACCTTTTTCTTTTTTCTTTTTCTTTTTTCCTCTTTCTTTTCTACACCATGCCTTTAATCTTGGAGCTATTTGTTTCAGCAGCTGCGAGCCAGGCCACTCAGTCTTTCAGGTCTGGTGCAGGATGTTGTACTCTTCAGTCCTGGCTCCTTCCTCTGTCTTTCCTTTTCTTAATGATGGTTTGACCGTAGAAGCCCTTCTAATTTACTTGAGAGAGGATGTAGCTTTTTATATCCTGCTCTTTCAGGCTAATGGGATACCTTAGCTCTAAGACACTGTTCATCAGCAGTGAGAAAGTCAGACTCCAGCATCAAAAAGTAGGTTTTAGGTGCAGATTTCCTGAGTGCTTCAAATTTGGCTCTAAATTCTTCCTGAATTTGAAGCTGCTCAGATCAGAAGGCAAGGCTGAGAAGCAGCAAAAGCCACTTGTAAAGATTACCTGCATCCCAGTTTTGGTGGCATTCAGGGGAAGGGATTTGCATGTGGATGCCTGTCAAAAAGGATAAGTTTGCCCTGAGCACAGTGTGAAATTGTGTGAAGTCCCTCCGGCGCTGTGACCTTTTTGGAGTGTGCCAGTCAAATTCAGTTTTCTCTCTGCAGCTATTTTTTAACCTCACAGTGTGTAATGGCTCCATTATGTGTACAAAAGTGCTGAGAGAGATGGAAGTACAGCACCAAAGTGACCAAAAGGTCATTTTGATGATGTATTTTACCAGAAATTATTTATGTGCCTCTTCATCACGCTGGTTAGTCTCAGAAAAAATTGCAGAGAGAATGAACTTCTTGATAAATTATCAAAAATTGCTATTTTGTGCTTTGTCAACAGGAAAAAGGTGAGCATCACAAGGAGAAAAAAAAAAAACTCTGATAAAAAATTTTCCCCAGTAGTGTATATGAGAGACTGACAGGGTATTTTTAATTTTCTTTCTCTGAGATGGAGAAGTAAGATCTGTTCTTTTAAAACACACGAGACTCTGGAGCATCATCTGTACCTCAGTTGTTCTTGTGGTGTGACATATCCCAATTTTGGTTTCAGGTTTTCAGGTTTATAACATGGTTATAGCAGAGCTTTGTTCTGTTCAAGACCAGTTTTAAATGCCAGTCCAAGCACTGGTATTTCACCACCTTGTTCCACCTCTTTTTCTCTCATCAGTGTAAGCCTGGCAGGTTTTGCCTTCTGAGTTAAGAAGAACATTATTTACTGCCTCAAAATATCTTGGAGTTTGATTAGCATTGATATAATATCCCAAAAATTACAGGGCTGACAAATGTTTATATTCATTTGTGACCTGAATTTGAAATTTACCTCTTTAATTTTGCTTTCTGACATGGCTACTTAGACAGGCACTGCCAGTTTGAGGTCATCATCAGGGCTCAGTGATGCTTGGGTTCTTCTGAGGAGGCTCATTTAACCATTTGCCTATCACAATTTGGGAGCCAAATTCCTCATGGGAGCAGAGGAAGGTGGAGAAGAGATTCTGCACTATCTGTCCCTGGGTTTCAAAAGTAAAACTTCCTCATGTCAGGATAAAAGTGCCAAAGGAAGGTGTGTGACAGCACCAGGCTTGAATCCTGACCCAGAGCAATGACTGAGGCCACCTGAATGCCTCAGACACCGTGGCTGGTGGCTCCCTGGCATGATTCTTACTTTCTTTTCTGAGATCTTTTGCACTTCATCAAATTAAATAATCTTTGTGTCAGTCAGAGATTTATCTGATGTGCAAGTAGCTGTTTTCAAGATGGCTTGGACTCAGAGCTACATTTCTCCAGCCCAAGGGAATACATTTAATACAAATTTATTATCTCTTCTGAGGGTTGTTTTTTTTTATCTCTGCCTTTTTACTTTACAAATGAGCTCACTGCAGAAAGCAAGTTCACAATAGATCTCCAAATGTCACATGATGGGAAAAATATTTCCTGACTGTGTTCAGGTTGCTTCACTGGCAAACAAAGAAATTAATAATAATAAAATTAATAATAAACTGTTTATAGAGCTACTAGGACATCCTTTTTTCCTTGTGATCAACATGAAATCTGATTTTTATTGCTTGCAGCTGTCTGCAAGCTGTCAGCTGTCTTATGCTTCTCATAGGAGCTGAGAATCTGCATCAGCATTGACACTGGTGGGGCTCAGCATCCTGCCCACTGCACATCAGCACAGCTGCATCCCAAATCTCCCACAAACAGATGGAAGAATCCAGCTCCAAGAATGACCACAGCAAGGCTGGCTCAACATGAGCCAGCAGTGTGCATTTGCAGCCAAGAAGGCCAACCAAATCCTGGGTTGCATCAAGAGGAGTGGTCATAGAGGGGATTTTGCCCCTCTACTGGGCTCTGGTGAGAACCCACCTGGAGTTACTGTGTCCAGTTCTGAAGCCCTCAACATAAGAAGGACATTGAGCTGTTGTAGTAGGTCCCATCTATGATTCTATTCTATGATTCATAGTTAAGACAGTCCTTAGGCAGTATGTTGCCTGGTTGAAGCCAAGTGAGGTTCAACCACCCACCATGTCTTTGGTGAAGAGATCCCTGAAGTTGGTTTCACCTCCCAAAGCTAGAGTAGCCTGGAGGTTGCTCTCAGCAACCAAGCTAGATAAATCAGATCCCCAAAAATGAGGAACTTCTCTAATAGCCTGAAGTCACTTGTACAACCCTTTACTGGACCTGGGGGATCACTGCTGGAGCACAAACAAAGGGTGGGACTGACTGAGATGTATTAAAGGCTTTTACTGCTGAAAATTAAATTCACAGCACAGTTTCTCATTTGGTAAATCCATATCTCCAGGGCAGATCTGCTGCACAAGAGCCATATAATGTGCTATAACCCCCAACTCTGATCCTGTAAGATATAAATGTGAAGAATCAATTTCTCACTCCTTTGTTTGAAACGTGTCTGCCTGTAGATGCTGTTTGTAAACTCATTTTCCATTAAATCCACTTCCTCTTTCTTCCCCTCCATTGCAGAAGTATCCAAAATTATTATGATGATAGATGAGATAGGACAAGGGGCAATAGTTTTAAACTAGAGGAGGGAAAATTCAGAATCATAGAATAGAATCACAGAATAGTTTTGGTTGGAAGGGATCTTAAAGATCATCCAGTTCCAACCCCCCTGCCATAGGTAGGGACACCTCCCACTACATCAGGCTGCTCAGTGCCTTGTTCAGCCTGGTCTTAAACACCTCCAGAGAGGGGGCATCCACAACCTCTCTGGGCAACCTCTTCCAGTGTTTCACTACCCTTACCATAAAAAGCTTCTTTTTTATATCTTGTCATTTAGATTGACTTTCAGTTGTATCTGATCAGGTTTGGGTTAGACATGAGGAAAAAGTTCTTCACCAAGAGGCTGGTGAGGCACTAGAACAGGTTGCCCAGAGAGGTGGTGAAGGCTCCAGACATGGAGACATTCAAACTCAGGCTTGATGAGGATCTGGGCAACCTGATCAAGCACAAAACATCCCTGCTCACTTCAGGGGGGTTGGAGTAGATGGCCTTTAAGGGTCCCTTCCAACTCAACACATTCTATGCAAATTCCTGCTCCAACAGAGCACTCTACAACTCAGAACTGAGGTTTGCAGTAAACCAATAGATCCCCTGCATCTGGAAAAGCTTCCTACTCATTCTCTCTCCAAATTCACATCCTGAGTTGGTCTGAATCTGACAGCTCAACTAAACACAGCTGGATGGACTCCACTGCAGAGGAGTAAGTTTACAGCAGATAATTCTTCATCCCTAGAAAGGTAAGGGGTGTTCATGAAGAAGCAAGTTCATCTGTAGCCTGAAGAACTGAATCTATCCTTCTGATTTCTGCAGAAACCACTAAAGCAAAGAGGTGAAGGAAAACAGGGAAAATATAGACACAAAGCATTGAATTAAGTGTGGGGAATGACTTATCATGTATTACTTCCCACCAGTGCAGGGATAGGTACTGAAAGCAATTAAGTTTTCCAGAAAATTCATTTTTCACCTTTAATTCAGAGGCAGAGAGCAAAATGGAGATCAAGGGGATGAAGCACTCAGAAGCATCAGCTTGTGATTTAGCATAGATTTAACTATGGTGGGTCTTGGACCCAGACTTGTGCTCCAGATTCAAGAGAGGGACTCCTAAAAATTCAGATGTGGAAGCCCCTTTTGTATTTTCACACTGTGGTCAGGGCTCCACTGGCAACTGAAGCTACTGTTGGCATTTTCAGTGGTGGAACAAATTTGGGAAGCGTGCCCCCAGCCAGCAGCTTTAAATTAACCTGATTATTTCATCCCAGCACTTTGACAAATGAGTCTGATTTATTTAGCTCGTTTCAAACAAGTTCATTTTAATGAAGTTATTTATATAGCTCCTTAATGCCATTAGCCAGATTACGTGCTGTCCAAAGGGCAATAATGCATGATCTCATTTCCAGCTTTAAGTCCTTTCTATTTCTTTCATCCTCTAATGTGAGTAGCAGGAGTTCACAACTTATGTTCTTTCATTTTCTCTCTAGACAGCAAAAAGGTGATTTGACAGCTGCCAGGTAGCATTTACCAGCTTGTTCAGTCCCCTTCTCTTTAGCCTAAGAAATGAGATTTAGAATGTGAGATGAATTTCTACTAAATTGCATGGAAATGCTTCTCTAATGTCCAGAAACATGTCATTTTGTCACTTTTGGAAATGGATCATGTTATCACCCCAAAATCATACTGGTTAGCAGCAGAGTTGCAATCTAGGGAAGGGAGGGGGGAAAAAAAAAAAACCACTGAAGAATTGATTGGCTCCTCTTTTGTTTTTGTGGACAGCTGCTGTAAGAAATGTCTGGATTTGTCTTGCAAACAAGTTTTTGAGGCAGACTTTTAAGAGAAAGTAGCACAGAGACACTTCCCTGCAGAGAAACTTGTGGGGGCTGCACCTAAACAGTAGCACCACACACTCCAACCATTCCCAACCAGTTGAAACCCTTGGTGTTTTGGGGTTTTTCTACCTTTGCTTTCTCTCTGCTGGTGCCTAGGACTGGATCTAGTGGGAGGTGGCCCTGGCCACGGCAGGGAGGTTGGAAATAGGTGATCTTTAAGGTCTTTTCCAACCCAAAACCATTCTATGACTCTATGACTTCATCCTGGCCACCTGTAATTTGCCAAATTTGACTCATTGCTTCTGAAGATTTGTTTTTACCAATTTTTGCATGTTCTTCATAAGAAAAAAACCCTGATCAATTGTGGCTCGGGGTTCAAACCCCATCCTGAATTAAGATATTAACTCCTTGGACTCATACTCAACTTCCCCAAAACCAGAGGGACTGGCATTTGGGTAAAGTCCACTCCATAGAGTGCTCTGAACATGAGAAAACCCCAGACAAGGGATACAAACACTGAATTGCCACTGAAACTGGACACGTTTAATCACCCATACATTGCAAGAAAAACAATCAGCAATGAGTCACAGTATCAAGCAAGTGAGATAAAACAAAAGGAAACATTAAAATCTGGGGCAGAAGTGACCCTCAGAAGTTGTTTAGGTTGAGTCTCTGGTATATCTCCTGGCAGAAACTCCATACTGCCATAAAAGGAAGGCTGCAAGACCAGCACAGACCCCAAAAGCAGGTTTTATAAACACAAGAAAATCCCCACATTTAGGGGAATAATGCCATAAATAGCTTTTCTTCCCATGGAAAGAGGCAAGTTGGGAGTTGTGTCCTGCCTGCCAGCACTGTGCTGACTGAGGCAAAAATAAAACTAGCTGAGCTGCTACAATAGGTGAAGTTGGAAGGAGAACAATGGACAGAAGAATTTCACACTCTAGTAAAACAAATTTAGGAACAAAATCTGAATGAAAGCAAGAAGTGAATTTTGTTTGCAGACATCCTCTCTGAGTTGAGAGTTCCTGGATATATCGCAGCACCATCTGCCAGCAGAGAGCAGAACTGCATGATAAATGACACCTACACTGTATGAAGAAAACATTTTGTCCCCTTCTAAAGCTCCTACAGGAGCTTTGACATTGCTTTCAAGAATTTGGCAAATATTGCCTAAATGCTGAACCTACAGGAAAGCTAAATCAACCTGCAGCTCCAAAACAGGATGCATTTTTCCAGCATGGAACTCATCACTCTCTTAATAGAGTCATAGAATGGTTTGGGTTGAAAGGGACCTTAAAGATCATCTAGTTCCAACCCTTCTGCCATAGGTAGGGACACCTTGCACCAGAATCAGGTTTTCTTCACACCTTGCCTTTACCACACACCCCGTAAGAGACATAAACTCTCAAGGAGCAAATGGAAATTAAAGGCACAGGAGCATGAAGAAGAGAGTTCAAGACCACCATGACCATACAGCTCCAAATAGTGGGGTTTTATGGGTAACTGAGGCCAAGTAACCAGTTCTAGTCCTTTTTGCTGCCCTTTCTCCTTGGCATCTATAGTCCCCACTCACCTCTAGTTCCTACCCACACAGTCTGCATATGATGCCACACTGAAAGCCCTCGTCCACTTCTGTCTGTCCCTCCTACACCAAGAACTAAATTTTGCCACACTCTCCTCCTGCCATCAGCACCTTTGATTTCAGAGGTACAGAGCAAGTCGCTTCCCAACCGGGATCCATCTGCTTCTCCCATCTGCTCTGTCCTTTTCCTCTCCCTTCCCTTCCACCAGCAATTCTGTAAAGACTCTTTCCTTCTCCTCTTCTACTGGTCATACACTCATCCTACAGAAACTGGTTCCTCCTTCATGGGTATCCCATCCAGCCACCAAATCCTAAAAGATTGGATCCTGTGAATCGCACAGTTCCCTTCCTGCTATGAGGAGGAAGGATGAATCATCCCAAAGCCACCAGCAGCTCAGACTTATGTAGACTTGATGAGCCTGCCCTCTTTTCACTGTCTCTTCACTCTCCTCCTTTTTCTCCTTCATATTTATTGACATCAACACAAATCTTGCTAGTCTGAGCTCAGGCTCAGTGGGGTTGCTGAGGCTCAGACTGTGCAGAGCTGGTTACCTCTAGATGGCAACCCAGGCATGGGCTGACTGTGATTGTAATTTAGGTGTCATAGTAGAGATTTCAGGGATAACAAGTTAGGAAAATCATAGAATAGTTTGGGCTGGAAGGGACCTTAAAGATCATAGAGCTCCAACCCCCTTGTCATAAGCAGGGACACCTCCCACTACATCAGGCTGCTCAGTGCCTTGTCCAGCCTGGCCTTGAACACCTCCAGGGATTGAGGGGGCATCCACAACCTCTCTGGGCAACCTCTTCCAGTGTCTCATCACCCTCACTGTAAAGAATTTCTTTCTTATATCTAGCCTGAATCCACCCTAGGCAATTTACATCCATTATTTCTAGTCCTCCCATCACGTATCTCATTAAAAAATCAGGTGCAAATGAGGAAAAGGTTAAGATTTGTCACCATATACAACGTCTTAAAATGAGTGACCACTCCCTACAGGATTTTCCCAGGTCAGGCCCCAAGGTATTGATTTTTTTCTTACAGGAGATTCACTCTGCAGTGGAGAAGCCACACGAGCTCATGCCATGCTGTTACTTTTTCTCTGGCATCTCTCTTTCATGGCAGCTCTTCGGAGCCTGAGCAATCTTCCAGAGACAGCACCTACCAAACTGTGAGTGAATGAACAAGTGTCACATAAATACTAATTTTATTTATATATAAAAATATCTTCTTCTATAAGTAAGTAATAAATACACTTGCTGTGCTCATATGTAATTAATTCCATATCCATCCAGATAGAAATCTCTGTATACATGCAATGAATTATCTCTGAGCTCTGGAGGGCTCTGAAACTGATGAAAATTACCAGATGTGTAGCAGAACAGCTGGATTGGAGCCCTAGCTTAGGTAGATACAGCAGCAAAGAGGCAAAAAAAAGACAGAAGTATGCAGAGACAGTGATGTGTGGCTTGAGATGTGCTCTTGGAAGAAGATGCTCTCCACACTGGAACAAAGACTCCCTTGGGGCCCTGTAGCCCATAAGTGTTCCAGACTACAGCAGAAGAACCT
>VZTY01002967.1:0-11879 GCA_013400935.1 Turnix velox | reverse complement strand
TAGTCCAATCCTCCTGCTGGAGCCAAAGATTTAGCAAGATCAATGAGAAAAAAAACACGCGTAGGAATAAAGAATTCTAGAGTGTCAGGACCTGCAGCACATTACAACCATTAGCAGCTTAGCTGTCTGGATGTTGAAGGCCAGACAAAGACACGAAGAAAACTTGATGGAACTTCAGCAGAGGGAGAGCCTCAAACAGCTCTGTTGGAAGGACCAAGGAAGGAAAACCTCTTTCCCTTCAAAGTTGCAGCTCTCACTCCAGTCCTTGCCTGTGTTGTGCCATGACATCTGCCCTGTCACTTACTGGCACTATCACTTGGGGCATGGCAGAATTCGTTCTGTGCTGATGAATCCATTACTTCTGCTGGCCTCCTTTCCCCTAGGGAACTACTTGCCCTTGTTGCACTCTCACATAAAGCTACAGTGGAAGCTAGCTAAGATTCAAACCTGGTGTTAGAGCTCATGGTCCTTATTTTTAAGGACTGGAATACTGAAGTTCATTCAACAACTTTAAAGTCACGCAAACTCCACAGCTACACTGCTGGTACAGATCTTCTTAATCTAGAGGTAGCTACTGTCAGATGTGATTCCAGCGTTAACAGAGAGTCACTCAGTCTAAATACTCAATCCATAGTAATATAATTTCTCTCTTTGTCCTGCAGGAGCTCATGCATTTACACTAGAAGTTCTGCTGAGGTATTGTTTTCTTTGACATATTTATTGCTCATTGCTTAGCATAGAATTACCTGACTGGGGTCCAGTGAATTATACCAAAAGGAATATTGTGTTGGTCCAAATACAAAGCAGGCAATCATCAATTTGAAAGGAACAGAATAATAATGGGAAATAGTAAAGGACACTGCAAAGGCCAAATTCCTTTCAATGCTACATGTACTCCACAGCACAGATCAACACTGATCTACTCCTGCAACTCCAGACACCACTCCCTAGATCCTAGTCCTCAGACAAGCACAGTATTTCATAGGGGAACTTGCCAGGTGAGCGCAACTCAGTTATACTTCAGACTTCTACATTAGTGAAAACTGAATTATGCTCACCTGACAAAGTTAAACAAGTGTTAACTAGTAAAAAGTCTGTGTTGAAACAGAGGAAGCTGTATGTTCTTCAAGCACTTTGTTTCAAATTACTTTGTCCTACTGGCTTCAAAATGCAAAACCCTCAAAAGCAGTTGTGGATAGCATCTTCAAAGAGAAACAAAATGTCTAATGACAGCAGAAGTAAACAGGAAAAGACACCACTTTGTTCCGCAGGCATGAAGGATTTTTATAGAAAATAAAACCCAAAAAAATTTTATTGACCATACTGTAAGATATCTGTACATAGTGTAAACTTTAATATTTCACCAGATATGTGAATAATTCTGGAGAAAGAGTTATCAAGCACCTTCATTTCAACAATTTTTTTATATTTACAGTAAGACATACCCAATTAAGTGTATGAATAAAATGAATTAAAATTTATAAAAAGCTATTAAAAATCTTTTAAATGTTTATATTTGTTATTTTAAGATAAATATACAGTTAAAGAGGAAGACGTCACAGAATTAGCTCTGTTTAAAACTGCTACTGTAGTATCTGAAAGGGACACGAGGAAATGTTGATGTTAGCTTACTGCTTTGATTGTGACACCATGAAATGTGTTGTGACAGAAAGCTCACTAGCCCTGCTCAGTTCGGCTGCTGCAGGTTGGCTTGCACATAAGCTTCCTTCCCAACACAAAGTGCAGAAGCCAAACTTAACTTCTACATTTGTACTGCTAATTTGACATAAGAATATGCACTTGGATTTTGCCTCCCCAAACTTTCAGCTTTGATTTTCAGCACAACTTTTTGCTGGCACAAAAATAGGGCATCACTATCTTGTTTCTTTTAAGCACCAAGGCACAAACCTTTGTGGAATTCAGATTTTCATCTCTGATGGTATCTGGTGGTCTAATAAGAGGCATGTCATGCATGGTTTGATAAAGAAGAAAGATGGCTAGGATTCAAAAACAACTTACAACATCAAACATAGAAATATTATTTTAAAAGCTCTAAGGAAGCAGATGTGACTGTGTGTCTAATACCAAACACCTCCAAATGAATAATCATCCACTCTTTGATGAACTATCAGCAATTCAGATCTATATCTAAAGTTTGTTTAGTGGACTTTAAAAAACTTACCAGGAATCCACCTCAGACAGAAAAATAAATCTCCTACAAAAACTTCAAATACATCTGCTAGCCACTGCTAATTATCTATAAAGAATCACATGCTGTGGGAATGGATCACATGAACTAGGGTGAGAAATACCCTCTCAGCACATGGATAAATTATTTCCATAATTTAAGAGTCAAAAATTGAAATTCAAGCTTTGGAAGTGGACAGACTGGTGGTGGTAAGGAATATAGGTAGGCAGTAAATGCATGATATTACTGGCTGTTCCCACAAATGTCTGCTCATCCCTGGGATCTCCTGGTTGCTTCTCAGTTAAAAGTTTGTCCTAGACACATATATAATAGACTAAGTATGCCATTACGCAGGTAACTGCTGCATGCTCCAAGGTGCAACCCAGTCTCAGGATCTGAGTCATGCCATCCTAGTCACCATTTGGTATTTGTTACTTTGACGGGAGACATTTCCTCCTAGCCTGGTAAGGTAAAGCCTACACATTTACCTTTAACAGCACAGAGGCAATATGACAAGACAATATGACAAGGAACAAGACGTGGTTGGACCCAACACGGGCAGCTTTGTCTTGCCTAACTGCTATGAAACAGTAATTGCCTTTGTGTGTGTATCTGCATGTGTGCATTGTGGCTTGCTGTCAGCAGCATGGAGCACTTATCTTTAGGGCCTGATTGTTCTGATAGGAGTGAATTGTTTACAGCACATTTTCAAAAGGTGTCTGCTCTAAAGCTTATTTTAATGATCAGTTTCTTTCTATACAATCCACTCCAACAGTGTTGTCAGGGCAGCGGCAAGAACGGCCTCCTGGGGTAGCCAAGCAGAGGTGAGTACAACCACCATTATTCACTGTACAGTAGTTATGTCCTGGAAAAGAACAGATATGTAAAATGTTAAAGAAAAACAAAAAGCAAAACCACAATAAAATCGAAACCAAATATATACAAAAGAAGAGCACACTTCATGACTATACTAGAGAAACAAGCCATGAAATCAAGGGTGAAACAAACCTTTTCTCTAGGGAGATGAGAGTTCTCATATCCCTTTTGTCAGCTTCTGATATTCACCTCAAAGAATGATCAAGACATCAAGATAGAGAGAGGCAACATGAAAAACCTGATCTCTTCCTGAAATGACCTTCATAAATTGTCCAAGTAGGCACAGACATTAGAACAAAGGGACAGTCAATGAGGAAATATAGAAAGTACAACACAAGAGAACAACGTCCAAAATCATAGAATGGTTTTGTCTGGGAGGGACCTCCAAGATAATCTGGTTCTGTTCCTCCTACTGAGGGCAGGAGCACATCCTCCCCCTAGACCAGGTTGCTCAAAACTTTGAACATCCCTGGATACCACTCATTACGAAAACATGGAGGAATGAAAACAAAAAATTGGGTGGAAAAGTGCATTAACATTGAAGGTTGAAATGAAAGAAAATATAGTGCCAGAAGCAGTAGATCTCAGAGAAAAGGCACCAGTCCCAGAAAATAAAAACCAAATTAAATAGATACATCATGACAAGGAAATCATACCAAGGTTCTGTATATTACAAACAAAAGCATTTACTCAGAGCACACAGTGTTGTTCTACACTGCCTACCAAAATGAACTGTGAATTAACTAGCAATAACAACATAACTGACTCCTTAATGACAACATTTTTAGTATACATTTTTAGGATCTAAGCCAAGCTTTCAATTTTACTAATCTTTAAGAAAAAAATAATATGTATATTTATTTATACATATTATTTATATAAACATATATATATATCAATTGTTATTTCTAGGGTATCAACTTCCTCTCTTCTAAGCATCACAAGGGGCTTTTCAATAAGATATCTGAAAAACTTAACATTCAACAGAGAACAAAGGTCAGACCAGCCACTCCATGACTTGATGTCTTCTGAACATACTCTTTAAAAAAAAACCAAACACTGGATTGTCATAGAAGATCGTGATATTTCTGGCCCTAGCCATGAATATAGCATCCATTTTAGAAGATGACAACACAGCAGCTTTTGCCATGTCAGATCTTCAACCTGGTCTTACACTTGTCCTCTCATAAGGGACAGAACTGGCCACTTCTTTCCTTCCCATTCTGGTTTCATATAGCAACCACAACTATTTTCATGGAAGAAAAAAATAGGTACCTTTTAATTTCTTAGTAAATGGAAGTCTAAACAATAACTATTTATTCACTAACTACCCAGATCAGTTGGCAGCCTGTCAGTGGGAGCTGCTGATAAGTTTATTTATATACTGAGGTGTTGTACAGCTGTAAAAATTTAAGAATCATCTGGATTACCTCCTGGACACTGAGCAAAGGCTGTAGTGATTCCATACAGACGGGAGCGCTTGTGAGGCTGGAAATTATCATTTTCTATTGAAATTGTACGATCCACAGCTACAACAGCATCCCTGCCATATTTAGAAGAGAACTGAGATTAAGGTGGAAATATAAGGGAAAACAAAATAAAAAAAACAAGGGAAGAAATCTGAAGCTGCCACTTTTTTACAATTGGGAAACAATCTAAAAGCAAAGTCATCCAAGTTTACATCTTTTCTCAACAACTGAAAAATGTCAAACTTCACTCTAGGCAGCTAAGAAACTTAGCAGGCGTTATTCATAATGATTATGGACAATGCTGTATTTCAGGTAAAGCCTGAAGGAATGCAACTAGTAGTAAGCAATATTTTCTTCCTAAAAATAAAAGGGTATTCTACTGACATGTAACACACTGTTTAAACAAGCCTATTTCCAGATGTTAGGTTCTTCCTTGGAAATCTTTACAAACATTAATAGCTCTTCCTGATGCAACTGATGGAGTCATTTGAGTGCAAGTTTGCAGACAGAGCCCAAATAATCATTTATGCCAAGGAAAAAAAAAATTTAAAATGCACAGACTGGATGTTTTTCTAGAAAATATAGTAAACCCTAAAGGCAAGATCATACATCAGTGTTTTAGGTCTTTTGCAATAAAGAAAGTGTTATCAAACACAACAATTTATTTTTTTTTTATTTCTAGTTGAACATTCATTCAGATTATATAAGGCACAGAAAGCCCTGAGTGACTAATTTCTGCCCTCAACAATGCAGTGAGTACTGCCATAAGGGAAACGTTAGCTCACACTCCTTTCCCAAAAATGTTCAGTGTTAAAAGCATTTTCTTAGAGGACAGATCACCATGCCAAAAATGAAAACTCAGTTAACTGACAATATCAATAGGTCAGCTATTGCCAGGAAAGCAAAAAAAAACAGGAACGTGTGAGAAGTCAGACCTAAGATATGCAGCATATACTTCAGTTTCTACCAAGAACAGATTAAAGCACTCTGTAATTTCTTTAGCAGATAACATACCTTCTCCAATCTGTGTAGTATAAATTCTTTCCATAGCTTGTAACACTAAAAGGATATTGAATTCCTTCAATAATCTTTCGTCGGCCAAGCTGATTAGGGTTCATGCATTCCAGCCTCTTAGTACCTGGGTGTAGTGAAACAATTAATCTTTGAATCAGAGCAAGTGAGTTCTCATGAGGGGTGAAGGACAAGCATAAACATGCGAATATGAATAGTGTAAAAGTTCCCAGAGGTTCCTTCAATATGCTGCTTAGCTAAAGCCCACCCCATGCCACATCTCCATGTGTGCCAAAAATTGGATGGAAAAGTACTTTATCACTAATGCTAATCAGCACACCATGGAATTTACAGGAATATAATTGTGTAATGCAGTCTCTGCTTACAAGCTTAAATTTCTACAACATATACCAGCATCCTCAGGCTGGTATGAAAGCTGACAGAAGGTCAGCTCCACTCGGGAAGGATATTTCCAGCACTAATCAGCTCCACCTTCTCTGGAAGGCATTTTTGCAGAGTTAGTTAGGTGAGCATGTTCCCAAAGTGCTTGCTGGATTGGCCTACAAAAGTAAGACTGCAGTAAGAACATCTAACTTGTAGATGCAAATAGGGTCTAAAAAATTTTACCTGTAAATCCCTATACACATTGGGAACACTGCTAGTGAATGTAAACACATGTAGGTTTCTCTTATGCAGTGGGTTTTGAAATTAGAGAAAAACTATGAGAAAATTGCAAGAACAAGAGACGAAGGGAGAAAAAGGAAAGAAAGACACAGAGGGAGATATATTTGAAGGTTGCAGAAAGTGTCTTACAATGAAAAAGAGAACTTGATCTTTTTAGTTTATCAAGAACTTGAAAGCTGACTTGAAGCGTAAAAGCACCTGCAGAGGAGATCTCAGGCAGAGTCTACAGTGAGAAAGACAGTAAGATGAAAAGTTCAAATGAGAATTAAAAGCCGCCTTTTTTTTTATTTACTGTTAAGACACTGGCACAAAGCTAATAATGGGCTGGTGTCAAAGTATTAATCTCTTCATCTTTAAATCTAGTGTGAATTGCTTTTTCAAGACCTGCTTCAGACAAATTTAAACCAGACTTCGCCCAACGTTACAGGTCTCAGAATAGCACGAGGACAATATTCTTTAGAGCCAGATTAGATGCATCAGTGTTTTTTCCTGATACTATACTCAAATTCTAGAAGGCCTAAGCACTACATAAAGGTATAAGTCTGTTGTCCTCCTAGAACATTTTGAGATCAGATCTTTCAGCTTGCACAATTTCATGTGAATGCTAGTGGTAATAGCAACAAAGAGATGATTAAAGCCAAAAAGAAAGGCATGAAGTCTCAAATGAAGTCTGAAGAGAAATAAATATTAATTGACTATGTATAATTTCAGGATTAGACATAATTATTCTACTAACGTTATGACGAAAGACTTCAGCACCTTCCTACCTGCATCTACCCAGCACAGCATTGAGGAATAAGGATCAAATGTCAGCCCATTTGGTAACCCAAGATCATCTTTTACAAGAATTCGTCTGTTTGTGCCATCCATGTATGAAGTTTCAATTTTAGGAGCTTCTCTGTTCCAGTCAGTCCAGTACAAGTTTCTTAAGAGGAAGAAAAAGGCAAGAATTAAGACAGTGACTGATCTCAAGAGATTGCTGTAAATAAGGAAAATGCTAAGGACTCATAAAGCAACACAAATTCTAAACCATTCAAATAAATAAGAAGGACCACATCAGACTCTGAAAAATAAACAACGAAAGCATATTAAAGATGTAGTAAATGTCACACTTCCATGAAAAACTAAAAGAGGAAGCACATACAAGGAGTGCTTCCTCTGCATTGTTTAGGCTAAGTGCAAGATGGCAGGCAAAGAGACCTCTATTTCAAGAGTTCTGAGGACCATATAAAATGTACATCTACAGTTCTCTTCACTGCCCATAATGTATGCTCAGGCTAAGCAGTAGAACTATTTGACATACATTTGTGGGATTCAGTAAAAAACAATCACCTTATTTTGAGTTCAGAAAGTAAGTAACTTATAAAGGAATGAGAGTAGCTTATGGTCAGAGTAAAACTGCAGAGAGGACCAATAATTCCCTAATTCTTCATTATTAATGAATAATATTTGTGGTGCTTTTTAACTTGGATACACTTTCTGTGGCTGCGAATTTTCAGAGCCTCTAATTGTTGTTCACTCCTTAACACACACACATCTACCAAGACACAGAGGTCTGTGCTGCTTTAGCTGAATGCAGACCCATTCTTCATCAGTGAGGTTCTGCATGGAACAGAGGTCTCCCCTCCATTTGATTGCACTTGTGCCTCTACCACTCTCACACCACAAAACACACTTCTTTTGATGCTGCCATTTGATGTACATCCACAGATGTTCTCATGCCACTATTATGTCACTAGTATATAAAAGCTTATTCTATGGCAAAGGAATTAGAGAAGTCAATGCCATTACTTTTTCATTTAATTTTGTACTACTCAAAATTTTATGGATCACATGCATTCTTCTCTCACTGTAAACATCCAGAACGAGGACACATCTTCCAAGCAAACTCTTCCTGAACAATATAGTACTTGAAAGCAAGGTACAAGTAAGAATTTGACAAACTTCTCAACATCACGTTGTGGTATTATCTAGTGGGCATTTTAGAAATTTTATTTCTTGTGTATCACAAGGACAGAAGTAGATTGTTCCATTTTGGTTTGTCAGTTTCAGGAAAAGATCAACTTATTATTGTCTACAGAAAGTCCAAAAACATGGACTCAGTACAATCTTTTATCAAATAAACAAATAAATAAAATCAAGCTTTGTGCAACGAATATCCATACCCTCTCACAGGATCTGCAACAATTGCTCTGGGGTTCACCAGACCCGTGTCAAAAAGGATGCGACGCTGGCGCCCATCCAGCCGAGCCACTTCTATTCTGTCCAGTTGAGAGTCAGTCCAGAAGATATTACGACCTAAATGATCTACAGCTATCCCTTCAGGGCTTCCCAAGTCTGCAGCAGAAGAACCGAGAAAAACATGCCTAGGTATTTACATTTGTTCTGAATAATTCGCATCAGTTTCATGAGCATAACTCTTTAACTGAGATATATTTTCTTCAGTTTTCTGGCTGTGATACAACAAAAGCTACTTCATGTCAATTGAAAGAGGAATATGCATTTTGCATTATGAAATTTAAAAACACAGAACTTGCATAATTACATAGAGTGACAAATTCTATGAGGAGCCAACTCATTGTGCAGGTAAGCTTTCCTTGGGTGGTAGACAGAGAAACAGAGTTGATAGCAGTGAAACAAACAGTAGAGATTATCAGAATCTTATCCTACTCTTTTAAACAGGCCAAGATCAAGAATGAATTTTTATAATGCTTAATATTTCCCCTTCACTGGTACTGACATATGTGTGAATACTTAAAGATAAGCTTCAAAGCACTATAGCTAATGATATGAGCTAATGGATGGATTTTAAATCTAATTCTTTGGTTTTGCACAANCTTATCCTACTCTTTTAAACAGGCCAAGATCAAGAATGAATTTTTATAATGCTTAATATTTCCCCTTCACTGGTACTGACATATGTGTGAATACTTAAAGATAAGCTTCAAAGCACTATAGCTAATGATATGAGCTAATGGATGGATTTTAAATCTAATTCTTTGGTTTTGCACAAGCATCCTTTTTGGAACACATTTTAGTACTTTATGTGCACAGTGTTTCTTGGACAGTCAGTTGTTCCAAAGGCAACAGGAAGTAGCAGATAATAACCTTACTGCTTTAACATTAGTAATTTCTGACTGCAATGAAGGATGAATAAATATATAGCACTCCAAGGTTTGACTCAGTCACCATGAAACCCTCCTCTATGTTTTCCAAGATTCATACATCCATTGAAAAAGAGCAAGCAGGCTGCATGGGATGTAATGAAGCCAAAGACAAGTGCAAATCAATTTTAGACCAATTTAAGTTCCAAAAAAAAAAAAAATTGTACATATCCCTACCAAAAAGGAGTGAAGTGACACTTCATACCAGCCAGATGAAGATCCACACATCACAAACACATAAGAACAAAGGAATGCACCCTGTTAGCCTTTTATTAATTCTCAAGTTTACTTAATGAAAAGCATTAAAATGTCAGTATGTGTCACAAACAGCAGTTCTGGAGAAAAGGTATTAAGGAAAGGTATTAAGGGATTTGGTGAATAACACTGGGTAGAGATGTCTAAAACTTGCTACTGCGACTTTTCTATGAATAATAATTGCACAATAGCCTAAACAGCCTTTGCTCTCTTAAAAAGGTGGATTACATTTATCACACTTAACTTGGACATGTGACATTCTGGATGTCTATTAATTGATGAAGAGTCAGAAAATAACAAATAAGAGGTATCTCAATGCTTCTGACTCACTGCTGGTATCTGGAGGAAGGTGGGAGGAGAAGGTAAAAATCAGTTATGTCTTTATGTCTTTACTTCTCTCAAAGGCACTTGGTTATTCCGCATCACTTAGTGCCTCTGTGGAGCTAAACCTGTCATCTGCAAGCAACCATCTCACATTTACCTCAGACCCTCAAATGTTCCTACTTCTTTTCTTGCATAGGCTGCTGAGACTGGCTTCATTTTGAGGTGATGGTGGTGAAAATCTCGGTCAGTTCCCAAGATCACCAATTAAATAGTGGTGAAAGAGCTCCCAGACTCTTTCAGGAAACAGAAGAAGGTAGCAGGCAAAAGATTCCCAGGAGACACTGCTTCTTGACTAATTTTCTTGCTTCAGCCATATGCTTCAGTCTTTTAAAATAAATGTCTTCCCTGTATGGTTGACAATGAGCCAGAAAAAACTAACCCCCTTAGAGGGATAAGGAAATATATAGGCTCCATGTGTCACAAGTCTTCAAAGCACAAATGTGTTCCTGCTATATTGCTTGACACAGTCATAGGCTCTGCCCTTAGCAAGGTGGAGGCTTGCACAGATACATATGGCTGATATGACTTAAACACCTACTCCAAAGAGAAAAGCTGACCTGCCTTCACAGCTGCAGAGCTCAGAAAAGCCTCCATGGGCTTTGCAACTGCAGGGATAGATGAGAACTGGATAGGGCTCCACAACACGTTTCTGTAAAGTAACGCAATTTGGATCACAAGAGCTTTGACAAACAAAATAGTGCATTCTGCAAAAATACACATAAACTGAAGAAAGCAGCTGCAGCTCACAGGAGGAAAAAGGCAAAGATCAAAACAAACACAAGAATTGTTGTGAGTCTTCTGAGAGGGAGGTGTATTCCTGTTTCCTGAAATGTTAAAGTTTTGGTTTTGGCCAACACAGAAGATATCCATTCAACCTTATTTTATTCTGACTCCCTGTTAAAGACCCACTCGATACACAGAAAGTGAAGTGCAACACAGCTCAACATCTCTTCAGGAACGACATTCACCTCCTAAATAAACAACGGAACAGCAGAAATCACAACACGCCTTTATGCATGCAATGTTGATTTTTGTAGTAGATAAAACCCACCAGGTTTCCATTGGCATTTAAGCTTCTTTAATTACCTAAAATAATCAAATTTAGTTGAGAGCCTTCACAAATATATGTAAAATATTTTATACGCTGCAGGATTCTTAATGCATGTACACACTCTCTCATTAGACAAATTCATGTCTATATAATCTTTTTTTTTTAGCAATAGTAATTTCCTTCACTTTTAAAAATGCAGAATCTCAGAAAATACTTAAAATTATTAGAAACTGTAAATCCTTCCCCCACAGAATTGTAATTGGCACATGCTCGTTTGTATAGGAACACTACAGGTTAGAATCACTTTCAGATTAAATATGTTGGCATGAAAAAGAAGTTTTACAAATATCCCCGCCATGAGGTTGTACAGAAATATGAAGTTCCATAATTGCTGTAATGGTTAAGTATGGCCTTAAGCTCTTCCTTTTCCCTTCCTGGTACAATGGCAGAATCCAAGCAGTCCCCATCTCTTTGCTCCCATGTAAAAAGTCTGAATAGAGTCCTGGCAAACTAGCTATTCTGAAGAACAAACTCCAGATAGAGATACTCAATACACTCAAAGAAAACTAAAGCAACTTTATTGCCGTTTTTAAACCTGTTGATCATTTTGCTAAAATAATTTCCTGTCTTTACGACAATAGCTGCAGAGAACCCAGAGCAAGGGCAGCCTCCGCCAGTATCTTGATTTCAGGAATGTTCTAGGATGCTGAGAACTCTAGTATTCATAAAGTGTCACCAGCTATTTTTGTTGTCTTTTTAATGCCCTGTCCTTCCCCTTAACCCTTTACATATATATA